>VWZE01012284.1:29053-39914 GCA_013396675.1 Eubucco bourcierii | reverse complement strand
CCCCTTGGCAGTACAAGTCGTCACAACAGGGAGACAGGGAGAGGAGGGAAGTGCCTGCACTTAAACTTTGCCGTGTCAGCAGGGGCTGTGTGATGCAATAGTCAGGGAAACGTTGAAGGTGACGTTCCAAGGTCTTGATCTAGACATCAGCTCTGTGTAGGCAGAGCTCTCTGCTCGTGATTTAATTGGGACTGCTGATGTCTTCAGGGATCTGTCCAGACGGGCACCAGTCTGCTAGCAGAGAAAAGCCTATGTTGCACACAAGCATTTCCCTCATCTTTCTACTTCACTGACATCTTTCTCCAAGAAAAACCCTGACTCCTTTCCAATAGCTGCAAATGTGTATTTGAAAGCAAAATCTCTCTTTTTTTTTTTTTCCTTTTCTTTTTTTTCTCCCCCTCTGGAGACTTTCCTCACTGATAAATGGACCATTATGCTGTTCTGCCAAAGAAGATATTCATATCTTCCAACAATTGAAAGAACATATTAATAACTGATCCTGTGTCTTGAATAAATTCCACATTAAGTTGGATAAAACATGTTTTTAAGAAAAGGAAATGACAGCAAGCCCACGTTTGCTATCACTGGGTAAATAACTGTGTGAAGTGATGCTTGGGTTTGAGTGCTTGCAGGATGAAAAGCAAGTTGCTTTAGACCTACTCTGCTAAAATGCTGCAGAACCTTGGACTTGCTGCAAGTTTGCACACTGCAGCTAACTAGAAATCATAGAATGGTTCAGGTTGGAAGGGACCTCAGAGACCATTTCCTTCAACCTCCTTCCATGGGCAGGGACACCTCTCAACTAGACTTGGCTGCTCAAGACCTCATCCAACTTGGCCTTGAACACTGCCAGGGAGGAGGCATCCACTACATCCCTGGGCAGCCTATTCCAGAGTCTCAACAGGGAGGTGGTGGAGTCACCGTCCCTGGAGGTGTTCAAGGCGCGTTTGGATGTGGCACTTGGTGCCATGGTCTAGTCTTGAGGTCTGTGGTAACAGGTTGGACTTGATGATCTTTGAGGTCTCTTCCAACCCTTGTGATACTGTGATACCACCCTCCTACTGAAGAACTTCTTCCTCAGACCCAGTCTAACCCTGCTCTCAGGCTGGTTACTGGTTTTGTTTGGTTTGGACCAGGAGGAGAATCCCTTCAGTTTCACACCAGTGCCCATTCAGGCTTTGCTTTGTTGTTTGTTGGGGTTTTTTTTAATCATAGTTGCCCACACACTTTGTGCTCTTTGGTGGGGGGGGAGGGAATAGGGAGAAATAGGGAATAAAATTCCAAGCAGCACAAGTTTCAGGACACAGGAGGGAGGGAATTTATATTGAGTTGGTGGAGTCATACTGTTGTAGGTAATCTTGACCTAATTAGTCTAATGGAACATAGTCCAGCACTAAGCATCTGAGCTCAGATTTTTCACAAAGTAAAGATTAAATTTAAAGAGATTAGACAACTTTTTTTTTTTCCCTCCCACCCCCCCTGCAAGATATTAGCTCTTCAAAAATGACAAAAATGTTCTTAAGCCTCTCTGAAGGAAGGGTGACCAAACAGACTGCCTTTTGTTTAGCAATGGGACTTGCTTGCAAGCCATGGAGAGGTGGTGTCCGATCACTGTGTGGGACCCAGAAACATGACTTATCTATCGCCAGCAAAGCGAATCAGGCTGGGGTATTAGCAGGGGGATTAGAAGCTGGAGTTGCTAGTGCAGCAGTGAAAACACTGGCCACCCACCAGGGCTGCTGGAGAGACAAGGCTGGAAAAGCTTTCGTAAATGAGAGGAAAAATTGGGGCAATGATCTTCCCAGTGCTGATGTAAATGAGCCTTGGATTCCTTCTGTGGATGCTGACCTGGTGTGGAGAGCAGATGCCTCTGACTTTCATGGCAGCACCGAGTTGCCTAGGTTGGGAAAGACCTCTCAGATCATTGAGTCTCTGTTTCTAAAGCCTCTGGAAGAGCACAGCAAAACAAAGCTGTTCTAAGAGAAGACTTCAAGGAGACCTTAGAATAGCTGGCCTTCAGTATCTGAAGGGGCCTACAGGAGGGCTGGGGAGGGAATATTTACAAGGTCTTGTAATGACAGGATGTGGAGGAATGGGTTTGAACTGGCAGAGGGGAGATTTAAACTGGATGTTAGGAAGAAGTTCTTTACAGTGAGGGTGGTGAGACACTGGCACAGGTTGCCCAGGGAGGTTGTGGCTGCTCCCTCCCTGGAGGTGTTCAAGGCCAGGTTGGATGAGGTCTTGAGCAACCTGTTCTAGTGGGAGGTGTCCCTGCCTATGGCAGAGGGTTGAAACTAGATGATCTTTGAGGTCCCTTCCAACCTAAACCATTCTGTGATTCTATTTGGTAATTTATTATCAATTTTGATTATCTACCTCCAGCCTGTCCCAGATGTGGCTGGCTGTGCCTGAGCTTCAACACATGAAGTGCTTGGGAGTTGCCTCAGAGCTCTGAGGCTTCTCTTAAAGCACCTAAATGAAACGTCATGATAGTTTTTCAAACTGCCTTGGGCTTCAGCTTTACCAGGAGGCTGCCAGTACCTGTAAGCTGCATGGCTATGGAGAGTAAGATCTTGTGACAGGCTGTGAGAGGGGTAGGTTTTGTGATGGATATCTGAGAGGAGCTGTGGACACTGGCAGCCTCCGTGGAGTTATTGATGTGCTGTGAATTTTTATGCTGGGTTGATGGCTTGGGAGAGTTGTGTGCTTACAGCCATACCCTGAGCATAAATCCAGCCTCTCAGGCATACCCTGAGCATAAATCCAGCCTCTCAGGCATACCCTGAGCATAAATCCAGCCTCTCAGGAACTAGTGCAGCAGACCTGGCTACAAACTTGGCTCTTTCTATTCATTGCTTTCAAATCATAGAATGGTTTGAGATCTTAAAAATCATCCAGTTCCAAAGCCCCTGCCATGGGCAAGGAGACCTCTTACTTGCTCAAGGCCTCATCCAACCTGGCCTTGAACATCTCCAGGGAGGGGGCATCCCCAACCTCCTTGGGCAGCCTGCTCCAGTATCTCCTCAACCTCACTGTAAAGATCTCTGCCTTGAGTTTCATGCTTTGAAGCTTCAAATGTTTAGAGAGTTAAAAAGTCTAAAATTCCTTACCTAGGGTAGGGAGTGGCAGGGACACTTTGTACCCATCCCTCAAATTCTTCCCTTCCAAAAGACTCTTCTGCTGAACTGATTCTGATAGTCTGGGGAATGATGTCTGTCAGCATCTCCCAAAGACACTGGGTGTGCTGTGAGGCTGTGCTGGCTTGCCTGAGATAAACTCACTGCCAGGTTGTGCTTGTTGTGAAGTGTTGACTGGAGCCTGTGTTGAGCTGAGTACCTCTGTCAAGGTTAGGAGAGGGTGAGTGCAATCTGGTTAACACAACTGGGATCAATATTGGCCCCGTCCATGGGCTTTCAGGAGCTCATTATTGAGACAGATGATCTGGGAGGCTTTTGGATATAGTTTGGAAGTGGTTTAATTGTTGCATTTTGTAGGGTTTGGAGAGCTTTCAGTAGCTTTTCTGCAGGCCTTTGCATTTCCAGGTTTTGATGGGCCAGAGGCAAAACAAGAGTCTCAGTGAGTTCAGACAGCATTGTTATTTGTTAGAAAATCTGGTGAGAAGCCTTCTTCCCTTGACTTAGCAGATTTAGTCGGACTTGGAAGGATTTTCCTTATCTCAGATTGTTTTAAGGCTCAGTCATCTAAGGTGGAAAGGTTGTGAGACCCTTCACACTGCACTCGCAGTGCCTCACCCTTGCACCTGTGCCTCGTGTGGTCCTCTCCAAAATGATAGGGAATGGTGGCAGCATCTTTATGGTGTCCTGACTCTACCAGGAGGGTTGATCTTTTTTTTTTTCTTTTTTTTTTTTTTCTTTTATTCACAAACCCTTTGACTTTGAAGCCTCAGCTGAAATACTTCTTGACCTTTACAAGTGAATAGGCGAGACACTAACCATGTGAGGTGGGTCATATGGAACAGATTTAGATACAAACTCATATCATCCCTAGCAGAGGAATGCAAAGTCTTCCACAAAGCTGCATCATGTGTGTGAGATAAATCCAAGGGACACAAGAGGTTGCCAGACAGCCCAAAGGACAATCACTTTGCTATCTCAAACAAAACAGACAGCACTGCTTGGAGATTTCACTCTTAAAGGTGTAGTAACCTCCCTGGCCCGCTGTGAGCTACTGAGTGAGTGTTGGGGAGTGGAAGGGAATAGCATTTATGACTGTTCCAAAAGTCTGGTGGTCTGCAGTAATCTGTAAGGCACTGCATGAGCACCACAGTGTCCTTGGGAAGCTGCAGAAGATTTTAACAAGTCAGAAGCAGTGAAGAGTTCAGCTTTTGGTCTGAACCCCAGAGCATCCCGAAAGAAAGTTCTGTCACTTCTTGTTTCACACACATCAGATCTTTTCTTCCTGCAACAAATCTCTAAAGGTACCAAGGGCTTTCCAACTTGGAGGTGAAATTTCTCTACCCTCCCCGTCATCACTAAACTGCACCCTGTTTGAATAGGCAGGAGAGGAGGCTGAGGGGAGACTTCATGGCTTTCTGCAGCTATCTGAAAAGAACCTGGAGTGAGGTGATGGTTTTGGTCTCTAGTATCAGGTGATGGAATGATAGAAAATGGCTCTAATAGAACCACAGAGTCATGGAATGGCTCAGGTTGGAAGAGACCTCAGAGCTCATCTCCTCCAACCTACCCACCATGGGCAGGGACACCTCTCCTCTAGACTCAGCTGCTCAAGGCCTCATCCAACCTGGCCTTCAGCACTTCCACAGCCTCCCTGGGCAACCTGTTCCCATGTCTCACTACCCTCATACTGAGGAACTTCTTCCTCAGCTCCAGTCTAACCCTACCTTGGGTACCTGGGGGGGTGTTGAGTTCTGCTGGGAGTCCAGCCATGAGGGCATTGGAATGAAAACTACCCAGGCACAGCACTGCAGTGGCTGAGCTCCTGTTGGGACTCCTGAACCCTGGGTGACCTGTTTGTTTTTTTATTTGTTGTTGGTGAAAGGGAGGAAAATGTGAGCATCAGGCCTGCTGAGACAAACCTGGGTGATTTTAGTTAGAGAGATGTCAGGCTCTTGCCCAACATCATTCTTCATTCCCCTATTTCAGAGCTTTTAAACTCTGAATGCTTTTGCCTTAGGACTCTACAACTGTGACCTCTGGCACCAATATTATACCTTTAATTATGTCTGCTAGACAAATACGTCACCTTCAGCTTCCTTTAGTGGTGGCACACCATGAATCTCCCTTGGCCAGCACACTGTAAGCTGCTGGGCTTTGACAGTGCTGTTAGCAGGGCAGGATTTGAAACTGTTCCTTGTATAATCAGCCCTGTAAGGTGCTGCTTTCCACCAAATTAATCAGCAGGGCTTGTATTTAATCAACAGTGATCCAGGTACAGCTTTTGCTAAGCTTACAGTGTCTCACTGTTTCCTAGAGTACCTTTTTTTTTCCTGAGGTGACTCTGTCTCAGTGTTTCCTGGGAAGCTGGACTCTGCACTTTATCTCATTTGAGGGATTTTAATAAGTTTGGGCTGCACAGAAGTAAACCTGCACTTGACCTTGAGCATAGCACTAGAAGAGGGGCTACAGCCCTTGGGTTTGTTGCTGACAAAGCAAACAGTTCAAACATGGAAAATCAGATTCTCTTTTCTTTCAGTATTTATCCCTTTTGGGTTTTGTTTGTTTGTTTGTTTTTTTTTTTTTTTTTTGTTGTTTTGTTTTTTTTAAGTTAACCTATGGCAGAAAGAAAAAAAAAAAAAAAACCCATCTCAGGCTACATCTGCACCAGTGCTCAGGTTATTAATATTCCTGTTGGAGAGCAATGAGGATAAAGAGCAAATGGGGGAAGAATAGGGATTTGGTTTGCTGCCTGGCACTACAGCCTAAAACATTATTAAGATGATTTGTTAAATAATAGAAAGGGTTTTTCATTTCCTAATTTTCCAGCTGCAGCTAAAGCTATCTTCTGGCAACCTGCTTCTCATTCCTTAATATTTAGACTTATGGACCAATTTGAGAGTATTTTCTTTCCAGCTATGATTAATGCTTCTATGAAACAATGTCATCGCAAGCCATCTACCTACCTTGTCAGCTTGGCATCAGCCTGGCTCTGCTGTGCTGTAATTTATGGCTTCAGCCAGTAATTTGCAAACCTAATGTTGGGGAGGCTATGAGGATCTGAAATCTGAATGCTTTTCCCTGATTTGGTAAATATCTCCCCCATTAGTAAAACAAATGGCACAGGGATCAGACATCATCTCCAAGGCTCGATAAATATTTTATCAGGCGTAATGGAAATTGTCAAATGGATCTAATTGTACGATACGTTATCAAGCAGATATCAAAGCTGGACATGGCCTCTGCCCTCCTCTGGTGTTTGCAGGCTTTTGTCTTCCATTGTGGCTTCCTGGGAGGAAAGTAGGGAAGTGCAGAGTTCATTGCAAAGCAGGGGGAATAACAGACCCAGGGACTATCCATTGCGAAGATAAATTCAGGAGAAATAATTAACTCTGCCCTGCTTTGCCTCTCAAGCAGGGCTGTGGGAGGCTCATGTAAATCTCCTGAATGGGAACTGATATTTTTATGTTGAACCTCAACACATTGATCTAATCCATCAAGGCAAATTATCCATCAAGGATACTGCTGCTGAGGTAACATTCATGGCTTTGCTCTTTATTGAAGGGGCTGAGCGAACGAATTCAAAAGCAAATTTCAGTCTTCTGGCAGCAGCTTGCAGGAGATTATTTAATGTGTTTTTTAAAAGTTTGGGAGAAAAATGGCCTAAGTTTAGGTAGAATTGAATGTCAGTGTTGCTCTGCTTGAATTCAGGGGCAAGTGGTCAGTCACAGGAAATCCAAGTTGGTCACACAATGAAAGATTTCTGTGGATGCCTGATTTTAACAGGAGGAAATTGAAAGGCTTTGCCCTGCCGAAATTCGTGCCTGTAGGCTTGCTGCCTTCAACTTCATCCTAGAGAGGTGTTTAAGTGAATCTGGCTCTTTGTGCATATGAAGGAATCCTATCCACTGGTAGAGAAAAATCCATTTACAGAAAAAAATGAGAACAACTTCTCACCGAAGAAATAAAAAAGAGAGGAGGAGAAAGAAGGAGACTCACTCTGCTTGCGGGAGCGGGAGGGGTTCTGCAGTTCAGATCTGCGGAGGCAGCCAGAATCCTGGGGCTGTTTGGTGGAAACTTGTGTCTGATGGAGCATCTTTCCCTCATTTCTCAAGTCTTGCCATCTTTTCTTTCTGCAAACAGGCAGTTCTCAGCCAGCCTGTTAATGGGTAGGGGTACAGAAAGATAACCAGAGCTGAGCACAGAACCGGTCACAAAAACCCATGTGACTGCCTGAAACTACTCCACCAGGACACAGCTTTTTCTGTGCTCACTTTTCCCCCATGTGCCCATTGCCCAGCAGTGATGTGATGCTCTCTTGGAGCTGTTTTTTTTGGTTTGGTTTTTTTTTGTTTGTTTGTTTGGTTGGTTTTTTGGTGTTTTTTTTGGGGTGGTGGTGGTGGGTGGTGGTGTTGTCTTAGTTGATTGCTCAAAGTGAGAATGTCCAGGGAGATCTCTCAGAGGACTGCCAGCACCTGAAGGGAGCTCTAAGCTGGATGCAGAGGGACTGTTTGCAAAGGCCTGCAGTGACAGGACAAGGAGCAATGGTTTGGAGTTAGAGAAGAGCAGGTTTAGATTGGGTGTGAGAAACAAGTTCTGCACCACGAGGTTGGTAAAATGTTGGAACAGATTGTCTAGGCAGGTAGTTGAGGCCTTGTCCTTGGAGATCTTCAAGCTCATGCTGGAGAAGGCTCTGAGCATCCTGATCTAGTGGGGCATGTCCCTGGTGACTGCAGGGGATGATCTTTGGAGGTTCTTGCCAACCCAAACCATTCTATGATTTTGTGATCCTATAGATGTTGTCTGAGTGCTTGAGGTGCAGGAAAAATGAAAGAGGCTTCCTTTGTGTCATTTGAAATTGTTTGGGTCTCAAAATCCCTAAAATTTCAACTGTCTCCTGCTGGGTACCTCACTGAAGAATGTCAGAAGCCTTTTCATAGTTAGAGAATCTCAACCACGTGGTGAGATGCAGCCCTTGGTTATGTTTTAGCTATTTCTCCTGGAGGCATAAACAGAAGGTCTACACTGGATGGTTTTGGTTTCCTGTCATTTTGAATAAAAATAAGGGTAGGGAACATGGTATCTTAACAGGAACCTTGAGTAGAAGTAGCTTCAGGTAGCACTTTGTGAAGTGCTTTCCTTGGAAGCTAACAAGCTGCAAATATCCAGTGATGTGTTTTTAGTCTTGGCTGGTTGGGTTACAGCTACTTTCTGCATTGTAAATAGGGAACAGAAGTGTGTGTGGAATTAGAATCAATTGCAGGATGTTAATAACTGAGCACAAGGAAGATCATAATGTTCATTAACTCACTGAAGGGCAAAGGGGTTTATTTTAACAAAACACAGCAGAGAGAGAGAACATAGAGCAAGTTAGGCTTGGGCTTCAATGCAGCCTCTAGCCTGGGGCTTGTTGAGCCAAGAGAGGTTTCTAAACATAAGCCATATGCTGCTTCTTTCTTTCAAATGTTCTTTTAAAGCATATAGTCAGTTACCCAGCCCTGCACTGCTCCCTCTGTGCTGTGCCCAGGAAGCATGGGAGTTGTTAGGGATGCTTTTCTCCAAAGGACTTCTGGATGTGGTTTGGTTTTAGCAGGATCTGATCATGATGGAGTGATAGTTCAGCAGACAATAGCAAGATTTTTGACTCAGGTAGATACAGAATGTGCTGTAGCAGCATAGTAAGAAGAGGCTGCAATTCACTTTGTGCTGCAGAGGTGACATCTAAGTATGTGGTTGGCTCAGCAGCAGCATACTCTGGTTTTTAGAGCAGTGTTTCCTAGGTCTGTTCCCAGAGCAGTGCTGTAGAATTAAAACAAGGCAGGCAGATGGAGCAACTTGGTAATAGATGGTTCACCTGGAGTCCTGTGTGCAGTTCTGGAACCCTCAGCACAGGAGGGACATGGAAGTGTTGGAGCACGTCCAGAGGAGGCCACCAAGATGCTGAGAGGGCTGCAGCAGCTCTGCTGTGAGGACAGGCTGAGAGAGTTGGGGCTCTGCAGCCTGGAGAGCAGAAGGCTTCCAGGAGACCTTAGAGTAGCCTTCCAGGATGTGAAGGGAGCTACAGGAAGGCTGGGGAGGGACTATTGACAAGGTCTGGGAATGCCAGGACAAGGGGAATGGGTTTGAAGTGGCAGAGGGGAGACTGAAAGTGGATGTTAGGAGGAAGTTGTTTGCAGTGAGGGTGGTGAGACACTGGCACAGGTTGCCCAGGGAGGTTGTGGCTGCTCCCTCCATGGAGGTGTTCAAGGCCAGGTTGGAGGAGGCCTTGAGTGAGCTGTGCTAGTGGGAGGTGTCCCTGCCTATGGCAGGGGGTTGGAACTGGCTGATCCTTGAGTTCCCTTCCAACCTTCCCATTCTATGATTCTATGAATAGTTCTTCCTGATAGAATTTAGTAGCTGGTGACAGTGAAGAGTCTTTGTGTTATGGGGGAGCTAAAAAAATGTGTGTGTGGTGTTGCAGTGTGGACCTTCCACCTTGGACAAGCAGCAGGTGTTCAGAGCAGTCCCTGGTCACTGAGGCAGACAAGTAGAAGTAGAGCTGTTCACTCTGTAAGTCTCCTAGCAGTGCAGGTCAGCCAGGAGCCAAGCTGTTACCTGTACTTAGGGACAAAGGGGCAGTGAGAAGGCTTAGGGCAAGCAGAGAGCACTGGTTCTGGCTGCATATCAGAAGTCTGTAGACATCTCCTGATCTGCCAACAGGTGAGACAGAAGCCATGCTCAGCACAGAGCAGCCTGCATCTCACAGTCTTGCATCTGCCATTTCTTTCATATCCACCACTCTCAGTAGAGGGGTACAGATGCTTTATAGATTAAGGACTCAAGAGTTTTCCCCTCTCTTTCCTGGCCTCCCCTCTCCCAGCCCTGAGTTCCATGAAGATGGACACTTAGGATTTTTTGGAGCAGTGAATATTTGAGCCACAAAATCCTGATAATGGATTCTTTTGTGGCCTGACTGGAAGGGGTGGGGAGGGGGCTGATTCCCAGTCTCTTCTCTTGTGACCACTGTGTCCTCCCTAGCCTCTCTGAAATGCTGCTTTTGCTGCTGTGCAGCACGCAGGCACAGAGCACTCAACCACTTTGGTGGAAGGATTCAGGTAATGCCAAAGTTGTGGGTGTGAGCAAGCCCAGCCTTTAGCACTGATGCACTTAGCTCTGGGAGAGAGCTCTTGATTTTTAATGCTGGGGTCATGCAGTTCTCCTTTTCTTTGCATCCCCTGCACACTCCCACCTCCAAATCAGCAGACCTAGATTTTTATCTGTAATGGCTTCTGCTGAGAGAATGAAGAAGAAGGAGGGGGAAAGAAAAAAAAAAACCCAACCAGTTGTTCTTAAGCATTCATTTTCTAGGCCAACAATAACCCCAGCCTAGACGAGTAACTCCCTCCTAGTTCCTACAGAGAGAAGTGTTAGACTACACAGACAGTGAGGTCATTCCTGCTCACTATTGTTTCTTGATAACCCAATTAAGAAAGTGCAATATATCTAGCCTGTTTCCATTTAATTATCTAATTTGTCTGAGTGAGCTGGCCCAGCTATCTCCTCTGCACTCCGGGGCTGCTGTCACGCTAAGGACTGCTCCTGCAGCCTGCTCCCCAGGTGCTTTTCATTCCTGTGACCTATGGTCATAGACAGTTATAAATCAGGAAGGTAGAGAGAGCCATCACCTCGCCTGCCTTTATCATTGGAGGGGGGGGGGGGGAATGTGTGCAGTAGATGGAGAGGCACAG
>VWZE01012283.1:0-15321 GCA_013396675.1 Eubucco bourcierii | reverse complement strand
TTTTGCTACATACCCTCCTTGATGCCCTGAGGATCCTGATCTTTTGCCTGATCTTTCGTCCCCCTCTCCCTGTTTTGCTTTTAGCTATCTTTGGGTAGAAGTGGATGGCAGGAGATGGCAACTTGTATTCCTCTTTGGTGTCCCCTGTCATGCAAGCACACCTTGGCCAGCCAGACCCTCACCTAGATATGTACAAAGTCACCTAGCCAGAATTGACTTCCCAGCCTTGCATCATGGACTGCTTTACTGCTACTGCAAAGCAGAGGAGTCTCTGAAAGGAAGTCTGGCACCTTCCTCCTAGGCCAGTGTCTATCAGGCATGCTGGAACCATGCTGTATTGGTCTGAGTCAGCTTTGCCTCTTTATTATGCACAAATTTGTATTTTAGGCCATTTCACAGAATCACAGATTTCTAGCAATTCCCACCAAAAGCTAATGTAAATGTGCTTGAATTAGCAAAACTCTAGGGGCATTCCTCCAGTTTTCCACATTCTTTACTTTCGAATCTGGCATTTGAGACACGTTTTCTTGGAAGGGGAGAATGAGGAAGAGAGAAGATGATACTTAGGTGTATAAATCCCCCCTCTCTATGATTTCAAAATAGCAGTGGGACTGATAAATCACAGTTTAAATCCAAACATAAATGTCTTCCCCAGCCTACTAAAAAAAAAAAAAAAAGCAGAGGATGAACAATGAAGGCAAATTTGTATTGCTTCTGCAGCTATTGTACATTTTGTATTTTGCAATTTAATTTTCTCTTTGGCTTCATCTACTAAACTATGCTGAAAAACATCTGGCCTCGTGGTGATCATCTTTGTACCACATCACAGGGGACTGTCAGTCATCTCCTTTACTTTGACCTATAAACATTTCTTTTGTAATATATTATAGACTTTTATCAGATTGAAAGAATATGGCCAAGTCATCTTTTCAATTTTCCCTATTATACATCTCCAAGCTTTGGGGTTTTTATTTCAGCACCATACTCTGATAGGCAATTCACCCTCTACTCAAGCTGTGATTGTGGGCTCTGACTTTTTCAGCACAAGTGCAGTTCAGTTTCAGATTTACTACACACTGCATCACGCTGTACAACCCACCACACTCTGACTCTGCACCGAGATGAAAATAAATCCCCCACAAGCCACGATTCAGGTCATTATGTGCAAAACAGTAATTGCACTGGTGTAATTTCTTGAACCACAGCAATCTCTCCAATCTTTCAGCATTTCTGGTATATGGGGATAGTCCTCATTTCTGTGAGCGACAACACCAGAGTCTAAAGATTGCTTTGGCTTGAGCTTCATACTTCCAAAACATTTCCTATATCTGGAGTGGAGCAGGTGGTGTAAAGTTGATGTGGATTTATCTCAGGTCCACCAACCTTGGTGGGAACCAGGCTGGCAGGCATTTGGAGTTTCTGAAAAATCACATTATTTAGGCTTTCATGTATCACAGTATTACAGCATCACCAGGTTTGGAAGAGACCTCAAAGATCAAGTCCAACCTGTTACCACAGACCTCAAGACTAGACCATGGCACCGAGTGCCATGTCCAAACCCACCTTGAACACCTCCAGGGATGGTGACTCCACCACCTCCCCGGGTAGCCCATTCCAGTAGCCAATGACTCTCTCAGTCAAGAACTTTCTCCTCACCTCCAGCCTAAACTTCCCCTGGCACAACTTGAGACTGTGTCCTCTTGTTCTGGTGCTGATTACTGTGTTGTGGAGTCCAGTAGTAACAGGAAAAATCAAATAGATGTGTGATATCTAACCACAAAAAGGCGAGTGTCAGCATCCATTGACATTAGAACTACAGTAATCATTCACGTTTACCTGTTACGTTGTCTGGGAAAAAATGAGGAGCACCTCTGCATGGCCTGTCCTCACTCTGCTGGACCATATTTGAATACAATGGTCAATAGCCAAGATTGTCAAATCAGATAAAAACTAGAACTTGGCCTTGGATGTTGACCAGGACAAACTAAGGTATCCTCTTTGGTGCTGGCTGCAGCCAGCTATTGATTCACAAGTCATATCTCATCCTTGAACTTTGCTGACCAGGGGTGTGAAGAGATAGGCAAGATAAAGTGATGCAAGGTGAGTTGTGAAAGAACGTTTCCCTGGTGTAAAGGCCTGTGGCTTATAATTTTGGTTCTCATGGAGGTCTTAAATAAAATAAGTATCTGTGCTTTTTCTTCTTAGGAGGTAGAGTCGGCTCTTAGGTGGCAAAGGTAAACCCTGGATTCAAGTGTCTTCACATGATAAAGAATGTAAGATATAAATGGTAGCTAATGTCTTCCTGCCCACATCTGCTGCAGGAACAGCAAGTATCCAGAGCCTCTTGCCCCACTGTATTGAGAAGCTCAAGGGCCACTGTCCTCCATCCCTGCCTTCTGCAGCTGCGTAACCTCTGCCAGGCATCCTCCTCCCATCACTGCTATGTGTCTTCCAAACAAACATCATTGTTGACACAACCAGACGTTGCTGTATGGGCACAAGTGGCTACCGTGCCAATCCAGCTGAGTGCTCTGCCAGGGACTCCTGATTGTGCTAGGAGGCAGTGCTACTCAGGGCTGCTTTTAACTGAATGCATTTATTTTTTATGTAGACTTTCAAGAGTCTTGCTGTTCCTCAAAACACCAACCCTACACAAGTTCCCAAAATGGTGGAGGAGTTGGCGGTCTCATCTTCCCCTGAACCTCTCCCCCACAACCCCTCTCTTTTCACGCATCTTGCATCACTGGATTTCCCCCAGGAGCAGCTGCAGCACCTGCACTTCTTGGACCCAAATGGCTTTTAGTCTCAAGTCAGAAAGCAAATTGCACTAAATTTAGAGCTTTCTACTCTGCCTCCAGCAATGTTTGGCACAGCAGTTCTGACAAGCAAAGGTTTTCTTGCATTCACGATGAACTGATGCCTATCTGAAATTGTTACAGGCATGGACTGACTCCCAGTACAATGCAGGTGGCACCCGCATCTGCTCCCCTGGAGGAGGGGGATCTGTGCTCTGCAAGGGGGCCTTAGGTGTGATGGGTAAAGGGCAGCACTAAGTGGGGAAAGAACAAGAATATAATTTTGTGAAGGAAAACAAGTAAAGATACTAGAGGAAAAAAAAAAATGAAAATAACTAACAGGAACAAAAATCTTCCCAGTAGAGAAGAAGAAGATGGATGGAAAGACAGGAGAGAGACAGTGAACAAAGAAAGAAGTGCAGGGAAGTCAAGAAGAGATTGAGGGAAGGCAGTGTAACCATTTGGCACCAGCTCTTTGCATTAGTTCCCTGAAAACTGTGCAAAGCGGGGGCAGAGATTACTAAAGTGTAGCACCACAATATCGTGGGCTGGCCACTAAATTACCATTCACTGAGTCTCTTGGCTTAGCCTCGCTGCTGCCGTGAGAAGGAAAGGAATGTATGCTGAAAAACAGACCTATGGGGAAGAGGGTTGAGACTAGAAATTCCATTATATTCTTGGCACTTTGACATTTTTTCCTCCCCTTTTGTGAAATCTCAAGAGAGCACTGCCTACTCTTGCAATAATAATAATAAAAAAAAGGTAGCATATGAGTTGGCATGGTAACTTCATCTACTAAGTAACTAACACGTAGGATTTGCTTCTTGATCTAGAATAATAATGTCAACAGCCCCCAGGAAGATGCTTTCTTGTGACTGACTGCCTATTGCCAACTGGATTTCATGCTTCACTCACACTTGGTGGCCTTGGTGATACTCACTGTGATGCAGGAACAGTTCTGTACTACTCTGACACCAGGGTACACATTTGCTGTCTTACTCCACCTCGCATCAACTGGTTTGAATGCAATTACTACTATTCTTTGGAGGTTTTTGAAAGGTCTTTAGAACTGAGAAGGTCTGAAAACTGAACGATTTGGTTCTGATGTGCCCACAGTGGGAACATTGTGCTGCTGTCCAACATAGCCAGTAACCCCAGGAAATCCTGCATGCTTCCCTGCCCACAGGTATTAGCCTTGAGGCTCTGCTAAGCCTCCCTGGGCGGGACAGAGAACCTTAGAATGGTACTGGACAAGTGATGTTCCCTTTTATGCCTGCAAATGGGCTATGTGCACTACTCCCTTGGAGTGCAGGGGTGGGGAGAACTCAGTGTTTATGAAGCAGAGCCAACACAGGAGAGAGAAGTGAAAACTGCTTCTTACCATTTTCAAAATATAGAGGGAAAACAAGCGTGATGGGTTTTTTTGCTCATATTTATGGATGGGGATTATCTGTATAGTTGGACACCAGGTATCTATATCCCCTCTGTTCCTCCTGGAACTGGTATTCCAAGGGAAACAAGTACATGTACAGTGCAAACAAACAAGGTTGCCTGTGAGAAGAAAGAAAGGCAGCCTCCAGCTCAAAAATGAGTTGCTCCTTTCCTATCTGTATTTTCATGTCCCTGCATATTTGGTCTCATTCTCAGACTGGTGAAGGGATTGTGACCAACTTGATCTAGGAGCTGGTGAGTTGTAGCTGTCTTCAACAAGGACCAAGGAAGAAAGAGAAAGGACAGGAGATCATCCAGAAAAAGCTTTGCATTCTGTGGCACAGCTGCCTCTAGGCAGTGGTTTCTCTTTTAATTTCTTGGTTTAGTTTCCTGAAACCTGCAGTCCTTCCTTTGCGTGGATCCCATGTAGTTTATTTTGGTCTCAATGAACAGACACTGTCATGCTGGTGAAAATATGATTTGGATCAGAGTGGTGTGTATTAAAAGAGCACAAATTTGACAATAGCAGTCTGATCATAGACCCATCTAGCTCAGCACCCTGTCTCTGAAAGTAAGAAGAGAACAGACACATCAGATACTCCTCCAGCCTCCAACCATTTTCGGCTCAGGAGCTTCCTGTGCTAAACGTGATTTACAGCATGCACATAGCCAACACTCAGCAGGATCCTTTCCAGGAACTTCTCCAGCTTCCTCTTGAATGCATGCAAACTTCTAGCATCCAAAACATCATGCAGCCAGGAGTCCCATATGGCCACCCACTCTATGAAGAACTACTTTCTTTTGCTTGTTTTGAAGCTGGGCTTCATTCTGAAGAAGCCTTCACTTTCTGGTCCTAATTCCTGTACCGGAAGAGACAGAAAATGTTTCCTTTGATGTACAGGAGAAAAATATTTCAAGAGAAAATGTAATTACTGTGTTCCTTGAAAAGCCAGTTACACTGCTTTAATGATACTGATTTTAGTTAAGTGCTGCTAAGCAGTACCGAACAGATCACATATCAGTCCTTTGTGATATCCACAGCTTCTGCTGGCTCCAGCCTTCTCTAAATTAACACAACTGCAAAAAAGAGAATTTGTAGGGTACCCAAACCCTTTCTGGGCTGGAGTTTTTCCAGTTCCTCAAATGTATCACCTGCTATAATGGAAGATATATCTTGCTGCACTCCTTTCTTCTCTTGCATCCCTGGACTACCACTGCCTTAGCACACAGCTACAAAGATACAGCTACTGATGATGTGTGACCTTTGCAATCCCAAAGAGCATGAGTGAGTTTTGAACAAGTAAAATCTACTTCTGTTAGTAGCGGCCAACAGCTGATCCAACTGGGCTCCACTAGCCTTGAGCCATCAAGTTTCTTCCTGTACCAGCATCCAGCAGACCCAGAACATCTGCTACCCTCTATCCAGCCCTGGAGGATCCCACAGATGCCCAGACTGTGCTCTACCCTTTCAGGGCTAGGCCAACTCCATCAGGTCCTGGTGTACATGCTGGAACTGTGAGTCTGCTGGAGTGGCAACTCAGCCTCAGTTTCCTGTTGGGGAGGAGGATTTCATCCATGAGGACATGCAATGCATTTCCAAATGTGGCCCATCACTTCCCCACAGGCAGTTTTTCAGTGTGAGAGGCATCCGATTCTGAGGATGTTTGAATTCCAAAAAGTGATTTAAAATGGTTGAGTGATAACCTTCTCAAAGTAGGATTTATAAGTGTTTACATCCAGTTCCCAGTGGCACAACAATATATTGTACTTAAGGTAACTGCTTTGCCTAGGGGATTCCTGGGGAAATCAATGATTTTAAAATTTTTTTTAAAGTAAGCAAGAAACTCTAAGGCCCTTTATTTCCTTCACTAATCAGTGACTCAGAAATATTCTTCAGTGCAGATCTCTTCCCCATAGAGCTCCCTTTATAATTTTTTTTTTTTTTCATCTGTACTGGAGAAACAGGCTAGCAGAAAACATAAGCAGATACAGCTCAACCTTTTTCCTTTCTTTATCCAGTCTCTGAAGAAAATTTGAAGGAAGCAATATTCCCTGAGAGTTGCTACAGGGTTTCTAGATGAGTTTTGTAAATGTGTGGTGATCTGCCGCAATGAGGGATGGGGAGGTTGTTTGATGCAAACAGGATTCTGTTTATTTGTACCGCGGGTCAGCATTATATAGTCTCCAAGAACTACTCTAAACAATGTGTCATCTACTGGTTGGCTATTCTACCACCTATTATTAGTTACAGTGTTCTGACAGGCTGACCTTTTCTATGTTAATTAAATTATACCTTCTATAATGGTTTACTTAGATTTCTAAAACCACTTAATAACTGAATTCCTTAACACAACAGAGCAGTTTGATCTCAGGTTCCTTCTTCATTATTTCTCCTGTCAATAGGGAATGTGCTGCTCTACACAGTCTGTGCCCATGGTTTATGATCTAATTGTTTCATGGTCAGTAATTGTTCGGTGCTCACAGTGCGTGATCCTACAGTGATCAGGCTCCATTTGCAACCTTGTATGAGTTTCAAACCTTCTAGAAGTCAACTCATCTCCAGAGGTGCTCCCGTCTTCTGGCGTCCTGCCATCATCCCAGTGAGGAACAGACACATACAGAGCAGGAGTGAGGGTCCAGCCAAGAAGTCTCCTGTCAATAGGGAATGTGATGCTCTACACAGTCTGTGTCCATGGTTTATGATCTGTTTCATGGTCGGTAATTGTTCCGTGCTCACAGTGTGTGACCCTACATCTCCCCCTTTCTGCTGCACAACAAAGATTTTCGCAGTAGCTCTATCTGTCATTTTTTGGATACACTGAAAGATACAAGGCAATAATATCAGCAAAACAAGGATAACAATACCTGCACAGCATAACGTTTTTACAAGACTCCGAATCCATCCCATTAATCCCCACCACAAGAACAATTTATCTAACCAGTCCCAATTGTCTTCCATTTGCAATTTCTTCACTCCATCACGTATTTGTTGTATACTGGCGTGTATTGACTCGGAGTGGTCGGATAGGTTCATGCAGCACATTCCTTCGAAGTCTTCACAACCACGTCCTTGGGCTAAAAGCAGAACATCTATAGCAGTGTAGCATGCCTGATACTATCTACATCCGCTAACAATCCAGATAGCGCAATACTAGTTGCGTTGCTCTGTTTTGCAAGCCAGCATCCTAGTTTATTTAAAGTCGCTAATGCCTTGCTCGAGGCGATGCCTGGTACTAAGAGAGATGCTACCACAATTTCTCCTCTATTCCATAATTCAACATCATCATCGCATTGTGTGCTAAAGGTGTGTATGTATCTTCTTAATCTGCTTTCGGGATGAGTCTGGTATTTCTTACACCATTGTAGTACTGTAGTATCATTGGGGGTGAGCATTGTCAATTTCCCAATAGTGCATGGTCCTCCTTTGATATGGGAAGGGATGGAAGGCCATGCCCTATCACCGCAAATGAGGAACATGCCAGAAGGTAATTTGAAAGGCTTATTAGAAGATTTAGACAAATTTCTTGTAGTATAATTACACCACGCAGATTCATTTTTGAATATGTGATGTATTGGGGTGACATCCCATGCCTTAGTTTTATTCTTTCCTGCGTAACTAAATTTAAGGCAATAATCTGTTTTTATCGATCCTAGCAGCTCTAATTCTTGCAGTTCCAATGACTCCTGAGGCAAATAGGGAACCCATCCATCCCAACTGTCCACAACGCCTTTGCCTCTAGCTATGATTTTTTGTCCCTGAGGAACCGGCCATTGATCTATAGGCACTCCCACCAGGTATGTAGAAAATGGGTTTTGCGGTGTGGCTGTAGCTAAACAGAACGACTGTAAACCTTTAGTATTAGCTAATGTAATCCAAACATTACTTTTAGATAATGTAAAAATACTAATTCCTAATCCAATGCCCCATATACATAAAATTAATACAGTAGAGTACTTCATAGTATTACAATCTCTTGTAGAAATCACTCAGATGATTTTTCTCTATAAGGGCATATATTCTTCACTGGAAACCACTTAGGTCCTGTTCCTGTGGAAACACAGACATAGTCCCTTCCCCAAGTTAGTAAAGGGAATGGACCTTCCACTTTTCCAGATTCCAAATTATGCACCAGCACTGGGGGTTTTCCCTGAAATTTAACAAGGTGATCGTTTGTAGAATGTTTTGCAATTGGTGGGGTATTTTCTGTGAAACAGTTCAAAAAATTATAACTATATACAGATTTTTGTAACCTCTCCTCTGGTGTAATTGCCATCTCCTCCCCCTTTCTGTTTTCCGAGAAGTGCCTTAAGCGTTTGGTGTGATCGCTCAATAATGGACTGACCTGTTGGTGAATGAAGGATGCCAGTAATATGGCGTATCCCCCACTCAGAAAAGAAAGTTTTCAGGAGTTGAGAAGAATAAGCAGGGCCATTATCTGTCTTAACCGTCTGAGGTACTCCTAGAGCTGCAAACGGTTTTAAGAAATGCCTTTTGGCGTCTTTGGTCTCTTCTCCTGTATGGCAAGAGGCAAAAATCGCTCTTGAGAATGTATCTACAGAGGAGTGAATGTATTTGAGATGACCAAATTCAGGAAAGTGAGTCACATCTGTCTGCTATAGTTTAAGACTCTGCAAACCTCTAGGGTTGACTCCTCCAGCCAGAGGCTGTATGGCAAATTGTTGACAGTCAGGGCAGGTAGACATAATATCTGCTGCCTGTTGAGTGGTCAAATCAAATTGTCGTTTGAGCCCTTTCTCATTATGATGGAAAAACATGTGGCTTAGACGTGCCTGCGCTAAGCGATCAGGAAGAGGGAGGACTGGCATTGCCAGGAGATCTGCTGTTCTGTTTCCCTCAGCAACAAACCCTGGAAGGGTTGTATGGGATCTAATGTGCATGACAAAAAAAGTCATGTTGTGGTTCATTGGTGAGAGTAATTAAAGCTTTAAGAAGATTAAACAATTGTAAATTCGAGGCTTACTTGAGTGAGGAGGCTTCTGCTCTCATAACAATGCTGGCTACATACGCCGAATCTGTAATCAGATTAAAAGGTTGCTTATTGATACGAGAAAAAGGTTGCTGGTGTGACAGCAACCAATTCGACAACTTGTGGAGAACCTGGATGAAATGTGACATCAGATTGCCAATCGTCTTTCTCAGGGTGTCTTCATACTATAACAGCCTTATGTGAGAGCCCTGAGCCGTCTGTGAAAACAGTAATAGCATTTAAAGGTTTCATACTTCTCTTAGGAGTTTCTGCAAGAAAGAAAGACGTAAAAGAAATAACTTAATGCGTTGGAGGATGATTTGAGAACTGTCTTGAATATCCTTGTGTCGCAATTTGGAAAGGAAGCGAATTCTGCATAAGAGAAGAAAGATACAAATCAGTAATAGGTACATAAATCACAGAGAAGGTCTTCCCAGAAAGAGTCAATATTCGTTCCCTTACCTTCATAATTATCTGAGAGAGCATTTCTGATTGTTGCCAGATAGTCGTAGATGGTTGACTCGGTAAAAAAATCCATTCCAGTATTAGCAAAGGATCTGGCAAAGTTTGGTCCCATTGGAAAATTACACCTGTTGGTTTAACATCGTCCCATAAGATTATCAATTGAAGAGGTAATTCAGGATCCCAGTGGGAAGCTTGTCGCTTCTGAATGGCTTTGCAGATTTTACTTAACGCGGCTTCTGCTGAAGGTGTGTGTCGGCGTGCTAGCAAACTTGTATCCCCTTTTAAAAGATCAAATAAGGAGCTAAATCATGATTGGAGATCCCGAGAAGGGGTCGTAACCAATTTATAGACCCCAAAAGTTTCTGAGCATCATGCAAAGTTTGAATTTGTGTATCTATAGATAAGCTCTGAGGACCTATAGAGTGGCCTGTAATCCTCCACCCTAAATAATTCCAAGGGTTTTTTTTCTGGATTTTTTTTCTGAGGAGATATTCAAGCCTACTTCCTCTATAGTTTTTATTACTGCTTCTGTTGCTCTTTGCAGTTCATCCTTGGAAGATGTGGCAATAAGTAAATCATCCATATAATGATACAGTACAACAGTTGAAAATTCAAGGCATACTGGAGACAGTATTTTAGCTACGTACCACTGACAAATTGTAGGGCTATTTTGCATGCCCTGGGGCAATACAGTCCAATGATAGCGCACACCTAAGTGGTGCCTCCATATTTTTACTAGGCAATGAAAATGCAAATTTAGGAGCATACTCAGGATGTAGTGGGATGTCAAAAAAGCAGTCTTTTAAATCAATGACCGTTAAGCTCTGATTTTGTGGAATCATTACATGCGACAGGAGACCCGGTTGTAACGCTCCAATCGGCTCCATTACTGCATTTACTTTGCGCAAATCACATAGTAAACGCCAACCCCCTGATTGTTTTTGAATTACAAAGACAGGAGTGTTCCAAGGGCTAAAAGTCTGAACCAAATGTAATTTTTCTAATTGGATTTGAACCAGGTGCTCCAGGACGCTGAGTTTTTCCTCTGACAAGGGCCACTGATTGACCCATACTGGGTCTTGTGTGGTCCATGTTAACCGGGGAACATTGGGCCCTCCATCAGTGACCCTTACTAAAAAAGTGTTTCCAAATGTATTCCCCATTGTGACAATACATCCCTCCCCCACAAAACTATTGTGGTACCGGTAACACAAAAGACCGGACAGTAACCACTCTGCCTTCCAGGCCAATAACTTGTATATTTCTTCACTTTAATAGCTAGTACCCACTCCCCCTATTCCTGCAAGAGGTTGGGCAGTATGAGTCAGTTTCCACTGATGAGGCCATTTAGCCTGAGAAATTACCATTANGGTTGGGCAGTATGAGTCAGTTTCCACTGATGAGGCCATTTAGCCTGAGAAATTACCATTACATCTGCCCCTGTGTCAATTAGTCCGGTCAGCAAGACCTGCTGACTTCCTTTTTTTACTTTACATTGTTTCAAGGGTCTGTCTTTTGAGATCGTTTGCATCCAGAAAATCTGCGGTTGACCTGTGGATCCAAAAACACCATGCCGAATAGTGTCTGAAGAATTTAGTATTTAAAGGAAGCAAAACAAGTTGCGCAATCTTACTTCCTGCAGCTACTGTGCTAGGTGGTGTGGGTGTCCATGCCATTATTTTAACTTCCAAGGTGTCGCCATCAATAACTCCGGGCAAAACAAAAAGACCACTAAAAGTAGTTGGTGATCATCCTATGATGAGAGCCATAGTGTTAGAAGGAAGTGGTCCCTGAAACAGTGTCCAAAAGGTGTACAGAGGAATCAGCCAAGGTTACTGTGTACCGGGTTGGTAAATCCCGTCCAGCACTGCCTGCTGTTGCTCGCTTAAGGCTGAATTTATTTGAATCGGCGAAGCTTAGGACGGCTGAGGAATTTGTGTCTGAGCATGGCGCCGCCCCACGCTTTGCCACCAGTTTCCCTGTTGCTGTAGCGACCATCCTTGCTTATCAAACTTGGAGTGACATTGATTTGCAAAATGTCATCCTTTTTGGTATCTATTGCAAATGGGCGTAACCCGGGCACCTTTTTCTTTTTGACAGTTTTTTCTCAAATGACCCACTTGCCCACATCCAAAACATGCTGCACCTTGATTTGGCTTCTGCATCGCAGCAAAAGCTGCTGCCATTGTCTCATACTTATGCTCACGAGAACCAAAGCGGTTACATGCTTCCATCATCTCAGCTAACGTGGGATTTGGATTCGGCAGGGATTTAAGAAGTTTTTTACAATCTAAGTTGGCATTTTCAATGGCTAGTTTCAGTAGTAAAACGTTCCTAGCTTCTGGGTTATCAACTTGTTTTTCTAATGTCTCTTGTAATTTGGCAACAAAGTCCATAAATGATTCTTTGAGTCCCTGTATTATAGTTGTAAAAGCCTTCTGTGGTTTATTAGCGTCAGGGATTTTGAGAAAGGCTCTTTTTGCTTCTTGAGTTGTGACAATTAAAACTTCTCTCGGGCAGTCTCATGCCTGCACAGCTGGGTCTGCAAAGTGCCCCTTTCCCATCAAATGGTCCATAGTCACAGCCTGCAATGCCTGGTTATTACACACCTGGTTATTCACACACCAACTTCAGCAGTCCCGTAAAATAATGGGAACCAAGCCCATTTTCTGTAGCTACCCTGCAGAGCTCCTCGGTAATAGAAAAATGAAGAGCTACCCATTGTGGATCTCCTCTAGCTGGATACATAACCGGAGCAACAAAGGGATTGTTCTGTCCGTACCGATGTCATGAGGGTCGTGGAGGTATATGTATAGCATTGGCCACATCTATCTCCCCCTTATTCAATGCTTGTCTTTTAATAGCAGCCCAAATTGCACATGGATCATAACCATCAGGAAATAAATCCGGCTCTTGTTCTGGATCAAAAGGGTCTGGTTTGAAGGGATCTTCACTTGGTGGCGGTGGTTGAGCAAGGGCTACCACTGTGAGCGGACATGATTTGGGGGTAGGTGGCATGGGCGACATTGTTTTTAAATCTTTATCCTCTGATGGCCCAGAGGAGTCCCAGGAGGTAGCCTGAATCTCTGTGCCCACTGGGGGAGCACAAGGAACTTTCAATCCTTCCCTCTTCTCTTGTTCCTTCACCCCGTCATACACCGTGCACCAGGGGGACAGCAGTTTCAACGCTTCTGAGTCCCCTCTCGTGCCTAGATCCCACAGGTGAACTCCCGCCCTGTCCCATAGATTTCCTTCAAAAATTGTGACAGCAGTAGTATCTGGAAACTCGGTACGAACCAATTTCAGAATCAATTTAAGTTCATGGCCGGATATTTCTTTATTATGTTTAGCCATGAGCTCCTTCATGAGCTTATAAACGTCCCTTTCCACATGAGAACTGTGGTTACCCATGGTTAAAATTTCTCCAAGCTCACCTGCCAGTCTTGAAGAGGTGATGACGGGTGCGCACCCTTTGTCAGGCTTCTTTCAGCCCCAGCTCAAAATTCTTGGAGACTTGCGACCAGTTGCTACTTCTGTACAGTCTTGTCCGGCATCATGTCAGGGTCACCATTTGCCGCAATGAGGGTTGGGGAGGCTGTTTGATTCTGTTTATTTGTACCACAGGTCAGCATTATATAGTCTCCAAGAACTGCTGTAAACAATGTGTCATCTACTGGTTGGCTATTCTACCACCTATTATTAGTTACAGTGTTCTGACAGGCTGACCTTTTCTATGTTAATTAAATTATACCTTCTATAATGGTTTACTTAGATTTCTAAAACCACTTAATAACTGAATTCCTTAACACAACAGAGCAGTTTGATCTCAGGTTCCTTCTTCATTATTTCTCCTGTCAATAGGGAATGTGCTGCTCTACACAGTCTGTGCCCATGGTTTATGATCTAATTGTTTCATGGTCAGTAATTGTTCGGTGCTCACAGTGCGTGATCCTACAGTGATCAGGCTCCATTTGCAACCTTGTATGAGTTTCAAACCTTCTAGAAGTCAACTCATCTCCAGAGGTGCTCCCGTCTTCTGGCGTCCTGCCATCATCCCAGTGAGGAACAGACACATACAGAGCAGGAGTGAGGGTCCAGCAGTAGTGGTGTAGGAGGTGGTGAGTAGGAAGGGGCTATCAGGCACTCTCCACAGTGACATGGACTTGAGCACCTCGAGTAAAGTGTGGATGGTTTGGTTTATGAGAGATGGAAGGTTTGGTTTATGTTTGTTTTGTGAAGATCACATAGTAATGCAAGGAAAAAAATTGTGACTCGTGTGCATCATGGACCCTCATCCTGCCACTCATGAACACTTCTTGGCGCTCCCAGCTTCAGTGCTGGGGCTTGGTATGTCACTGCAGAGCTTAGAGGCACCACGCACCCTCCGTGTGGTGACTCAAAGTGATGACAGGAAAGACAAACAAAAGGAAGCAAAAATATCTCTGTTCGCTGATATTTTTTCCCTCACACACAAGGCAGGGAAGAGGTCATGGGCAACGTGGTTGTGCCCAAAGCCCCAGCACTGCTGAGGGAGGGAGTGAGTGATGTGTCACACCTCCTTGGTGGTGGAGATGGACTGCTGATGTGATGTACTGTCAGGAACTTCTGCTGTGCAGGTAACTGGTGAAACAGCCCTGCTGAAGGGCTTCACACCTCCTGTCATTCCAGCAAGAAATCACTCTTCTCTTTGCAAGGGCATCTGTGAAACACCACAGTGTAACCGACAGCGGGCAGCAAAGGGCCCCTCTGAAGAGGAATCGCTAAAGCTACACTATTTTGGAAGGTCAGAAGTGATACGGAGCAGATGAAATCTCTTCAAAACTTTTTGTGTTTCACTAAGGTCTCCTTGAGATTATTTTCTTTTCAGTTGATGTTAACGGTAATTGGAAAGTAAATGGTACATAAATGTTGCTGACTAGATGGTAATTTCCACATGTGAGCTAACAGAGTACCTTAACTACTGTCAGTGCTGGCACTGCTCTTTTCTCTGCAAGTGTGTGCAGTGTTGGTAAATCAAACCAACCAACCAACCAACCATCTTGGATGCCTTGAATTTGTGCTTCAGTGTAGTGTTAGGATGAGGCAAGTTGTAATGCTGCCTGTTCTCTGGTAGGAGTTGTTCCTCTGAATCTTTGGAGGGGCAGGAGAAGCTGGAGGGAATGGGAACAGAAGCTGAGCATAAGAGCGAGTACACAAAGCTAACCAAATCCCTTGTGTGAGAGGACAGCTGTGCAAGAGGCTTTGAGATGAGAAGGCTACTCTAACCTGAGTTGGGGCTGGGTCCACATGTTGTGCTGGTGCAATGCTCCTGTGGGATCCTCTCTGGCATGGGAAACATCTTACCTGTGGCAACCTGAAGGTGTTAGGGAAGGCCACTGGAAGCCTACTTTAATTGCTTAACTGTTAATTTTTCTGAGAGCACATGGCATTTGTATCCCTTGGGGTTGGCACTACTGAAACTTGCAGTGCCTGAAGTTCTGAAATGCTTGGAGTCAACAAGACCTGAGTTGCAGCCCTTAATTGGCAGGTTGCTGTAGATGATGGCTTCTATGAAGAGTGCTTTTGTTGCCTTTCTTGTGATTCTGTTGGCTTCTTCATGTCACATTAGGAATGATGCATCAGGAATAGTGTGGCCAGTAGGA
>VWZE01012282.1:430458-449891 GCA_013396675.1 Eubucco bourcierii | reverse complement strand
GGGGGGGTGGTGTTAGGAGGAGCTGCCTGGGGCGTTTGGCAAAAGTCCTATGGAGGTGGCAGGTGCTCTGCAGAACCCCAGGGGTGCCCAAGTCTATCCCTTAGGTTCCATTCTGTGATGTGATTCTACCCTCTGCCAGGGGCTTTGGCAGCAGAGCGCTCTTGGGGCAGCCTTTCCTTTGGTCTCCTCTGCAAGGTGTGGAAGGGGACAGCAGTGCATGGGCAGGTAGCTCCTGAGCTGCTGGTACAGCTGAGTGTGCAAGCTGCCTCTGCTTGTGGCCTGCACAGACTGATCACTGCCTGAATCCCAGCCCCTGGGTCAGGGGACCTTGTTCAGCAGCAGAAGAGAGACATCTCCTTCACATCTGGGCACCACTGCCTCAGTGCTTCCCCTCAGCACCCCCTGGGATGGCAGGATGAGGCTCTTAAAACTGGACAGGGCTTGGAGCATCCCCAGGTTCCATGTTGTGGGCTGTGTGTGACAGGTTGGCATCTCCTGACCTCCCTTCCCCAGCTGCAGATGCCACTACACTGGCTTGAGGCTGCTGAACTGAGAGTCTTGGAGCCCATGAATGGTGCCTGAGTGTTGTGTGCTGGCATAGTGCACAGTGGCCATGCAGAGGAGCTCAGAAGTGCTGACAGGGCTCATCTCTGGGCCAGGAGATGCAGCCTGACCCTTGTCCTGTTGCTCAGTGTCCACTTTTGATGCTTCAGACAGCTCTGCAGGGTTAAATGAGTGCTGGGCTTGGCCCTTCCAGGTGATTGATCCTCCCCAGCAGCTCTACCAGTGGCTGGGTTGGGGGAATCAAAGGTGTGAGGGTTCAGCTCCTGAAGAGGGAGTGGCTGTCTGGGATGGGTTCCTTTCACCCAGCTGGTCCTGTGGGCAGTCCCTGCTTTACTGAGCCTGGCAGAGGAGGGCAGCAATGGTGCTGGCTGCTTTACTCAGTGCTCACATAGTATTTTAAGAGCATGTAGGAGAGAAGGGGATGAGAGATAGCTACAGCCATGACTTCCAGAGCCCCTCCAGCCTCTTGCTGACCACACCTGGTGATGACTTCACTTTGCCAATCCAAGTGGAGAAGCCTTCCTGGCTGAGAGTTGCAACCAGGCTTGGTCTCAACCTGCAGAGGTTAAGGGCTTCCTAAAAGGTGCAAAGCCGAGGCCTTCTGTGCCCATCTCTGAGCTCTGCAAGGATCTCACAGGGGTTTCCTTCGTGCTGTGCCCAGAGGAGGGGTAGGGAAGGGCTGGGAAGTTTCTTAGCACAAGAACCTGGTTTCCTGGCTCTGAGGCTTGACCTTTCCTCTCACATGGCTCCAGGAGACTTCAGGGGAATTCAGGTTCAGCTGTAAACATTTTTCCTTTCAGGGGAAAGGGAACAAGTGAGTCAGGAGTGTAAATAACAGACTGTGGTTACCAGGCCCTGTGCTGGTGCTGGGGCCTGGGGTCAGAGCCTGGCAGCAAACCACCATCTCCTCCCCACCCTGGAGCAGAGTTGGGCTAAGCTGTGTCTCCAAGGCACATATCAGCCCTGCCTTCCAAAGCACAAGAGCAGAGCAGTCTCATTTCCACCCTGACCACCACCAGGGCACATTCTGTGTGCCCATTCCTCCTTGCAGCTCAGGAGTATGCTGGGTCCTTGATTTCTTCATGACCACTCTGGAGACTGCTGGGGAGGGTCCTCACGAGGCTCTGCTCCGTGGCTGAGCTCCCACCCTGCTTTTCATGGGGTGGGCTGGGTTGGAAGGGACTTTAAAGCAGTCCCAACCCCTGCCGTGGGCAGAGACACCTCCACCAGCCCAGGTTGCTCAAGGCCTCATCCAGCCTGGCCTTGAACACCTCCAGGGAGGGGGCATCTGCAGCCTCCCTGGGCAACCTGTGCCAGTGTCTGCCCAGCCTCACTCTAAAGAATTTCTTCCCTAATACTCCACTCTCAATCTGCCCTCTCCCATCTCAAAGCCATTGCCCTTGTCCTGTCACTCCCAGGTCTTGTCCAAAGTCCCTCCCCAGCTCTCCTGGAACTCCTTCAGGTGCTGGAAGGCTTCTCTGAGGTCTCCCTAGAACCTTCTCCTGCAGGCTGCACAGCCCCAGCTGTCTCAGCCTGTCCCTTTAAGGGAGGTGCTCCAGCCTCTGATCATCTTTGTGGCCTCCTCTGGACCTCTCCAGCAGTTCCATGACCTTCTGTGCTGTGCCCCCAGAGCTGGGTGCAGTGCTGCAGTGGGATCTCACCAGGTGGGTGTCTCACTGGATGTGCCAGACACTCACTGCCTGCCTGGCTGGAGCCTGCAGCAGTCCCTGAGTCACTGCTCTGCCTCCTCTTCCCTCCCTGCAGCTCTGGGTCGGGGCTGCTGCCTGGGGTGTCTCTGCAGACTATCTGATGGCAGCCAGTTTCAAGTGGGCACTGGCAAAGAGCATCACCCTGGGGTGGCTGTAGGGTGGAAGGAGATCTGGGGAGAGCCTGTGCCAGGCCAGCAGAAAGGCAGCCCAGAGCTGTGGGCAGTGGTGTGTTAGGTGGGGACATGCTGCTGCTCTGGGGGTGATTTGGTGACATCCCAGCATGGTTTGTGTGGCATCCCAGTGCCAGGTTCCAGTGCCCAGTGCTGCTTCTGTGGCTGTGGTTGTCTTTGGCCAGTGCAGCCCATGCCCAGGGCTGTTGGTGTCTGGGGAGGAACAAGAGTAAGGAAGTTGGGCTGCCTGTGTGCTGGTGATAGGAGAAGAGCAAACTGAGGGGGGAGGGCCATGGGGATGTGGGGGTCGTGGAGGCTCTGGGCAGGGCTAAGTGGCTCCTGCACTCCCAGGAGCAGAATTGCTAGAGAAACGTTTCTGGAGGCTGGCAGCTGCTGCTTGGCAGCAGGATTTGGGTGCTAAAACACTTGGGTGCTAAATCCCTTGGGTGCTTTTCAAAGGCTTTCAGCAGCCTACATCCTCCCCTGGAACTGGGGCATTTGGGGGGACCACCCCAGGGGACTGGCAGAGAGCTCTGAGGCAGGAACTGGAGGGTTTGCTTGGGCAAGGGGTGGTGAGGAGAGATGGGAACCTGCTGGAGGTGCAGGGGCTGGATTTTGAAGGGAGAGAAACACCCTGGAGCAAAGCCAACAGCCTGGGGACACTGGTGACACCTGTGAGGCTTGAGAAGGGGACAGCAAAGAAGCATTCGAAGAGGTGTCCTTGCTCCAACCCCCAACATGGTGTGGGGCCTGGCATGTGAGATGGGTGCTGGAGGTTATCCCTGTTCCACTTCTGCCAGCTCAGGGTTCACTTTGGGGTGCCAGGCAAGGCTGTGCCAGGCAGGCTTTGCTGGGAGCAGCAGAGCTTGGCTGTGGTGGGCAGGCTGCCAGTGGCTCCATGGACTCTTCTAGCTATGTCCCTGAGGCTGGGTGATGAGGGGCAAAGGTTTGCCCTGAGCCCTGCCCTGCTGGCATGTGGCAGCCCCAGCACAGTCCCAGCAGCTGCTGCTGTAGGTCTGCTCACAGCCTCGGTGCTGCAAAATCTGGGCTGGCCAACGTCAAGAGGGACCAGCAGAGCAGCAGGGAAGTGGTGGTGGTGCTGGTTTGACTTGGACCCAGTGCTGATGGCTTCTTGCTCAGGGTCTGCTTGGTGCTTCCTGCCCTCCGCACGCTGGGCGCTCGCCTCCTGCCCGCGCTTCAGGCCTCGCTTGGCTCTGCTCTGCCATCCTCTGCCAGCTGGGTGCTGACTGCTGCCTGGCTGCCTTGTCCTGCTGTACTCCTCTGCTCTCTGCTGGGGCAGGAGGACACGTGTGGGAAGCACTGGAAGGAGCTCTGCAGGTGGGCATGCAGGCACATGCTGCTGCCTGCTTGGCAGAGGACCTGAGGGCAGAGGTTGAGTGATGCAGGCAGAACAAATTGGGTGGTTTGGCAGCTTTCGTGGCGTGTCCTCGGTGGGGTGTTGGTTTGGGTGTGGTGGCACCTCTGGTGGCACATCACCCCTTGGCTGGGGGATCCTTCCCACGTGGTGTGATGCATTGGACAGGGGCAGGAGTGACCCCAAGCTTGTTTGAAGCTGAGGAGATGTTTTGAGGTTCTTGACTGGGAAGTTGGAGAGCTCCAAGTGCTGCCTGCAATGGGAAGAGAAAAGAAGGAGCTGCTTTGGGCTGCCCAGCAGTGACTCACCAAGGGGCTTGGGCTCCAGCAAGTTGCAATGCAATGGACCCCAGGGGACAGCTCTATCTGTTCCTGCTAGAGAAATCTTCTCTGTCTCTCTCAAGCCTGTGAGATGCCTTCTGCAGCAGGGTCATTGCAGTGCCTGCAGCTGGCCTGCATTTCACAGTCAGGATGTGATAAACCCAATGGTGAGGGAGCTGGGAGTGTCCAGTCTGGAGGAGGCTGAGGGAGACCTCATTGTCCTCTGCACCTCCCTGGGAGGCTGAAGCCACGTGGGGTTGGTCTCCCTAGTATCAGGTGATAAGATGAGAGGAAATGACCTGAAATTGTACCAGAGGAGGGTTAGGTTGAACATGAGGAACGATTTCTTTGCTGCCAGAGTGGTCAGGGATTGGCACAGGCTGCCCAGGGGTGTGGTGGAGTGCCCATCCCTGGAGGTGTTCAAGAAACCTGTGGCCATGGCACTCGGGGCCATGGTTTGGTGACTGTGGTGGGGTTGGGGTGAAGGTTGGGTCTGATGATCTCAGAGGGCTTCTCCAATCCAAATGATTCCATGAAGCTATGACTTGGGGAGCAGGGCAGCTTCCCACCCAGTGCTGGTGGCTCCTGGCAGCACAGCTGTGCCAAGTGAAGGCCTCTAAGCAGAGGAGCTGCTGCAGCCCAGCCCTGCTGCTGCCTCAGTTTCCCCTGGGAGCACTTTCCCACGGCAGCCTTTGTCCCTGGGGTGCAGTTTGCACCAAACGAGCTCCTCTGCAGTCTGTTGAGTGCCACGGAGAGGCTGAGAGTGTCTGCTCCAGGGAGGCTTCTGCCAGCTCAGCTGGGTGTGAACCAACATCACAGCATGGTGGGGGCTGGAAGGGACCTCTGGAGATCATCCAGCCCAGCCCCCTGCCAGAGCAGATAGCATAGGATAGCATCAAGGCAGGTTTTGAATGACTCCAGAGGAGCCTCCAGTACCTCTGGGCAGCCTGCTTCAGGGCTCTGCCACCTTCAAAGTAAAGAAATTCCTCCTGAGGCTTGGGTGGAACCCTCTTGGGTTCAAGTTTGTGCCCATTAGCCCTTGCCCTGGCACCGTGCACCACTGGGAGGAGTCTCCATCGCCTGCATCCCAGCGCAGGGAGGGTGCTGGGGAGCTGGGGTGGGGGCTGCTGGGGACAGGTCTCCATCCCCTGGGTCTCAGCAGCCTGGTGGTTGGCTGGGGGGTCACTGCACGTTCTAATGGCTCTGGGAAGAGGCCAAGGAGCTGCCTGCTGCTGCTGGCTCTGGACTCCGGTGCTGGAGTGGTGCTGCTGTGCCTGCAGAGCCCGGCAGGGATCAGAGCTGATTGCAGCTCCCCCTGCCCTCCCCAGGCAGTGATCAGAGCTGATTGCAGCCGCCACTGCCCTCCCCAGGCAGTGATCAGAGCTGATTGCAGCCCCCACTGCCCTCCCCAGGCAGTGATCAGAGCTGATTGCAGCCCCCACTGCCCTCCCCGGGCAGCCCAACAGGTTGTTTCCTGAAGAACTTTTGTTTGTCTTCCCACAGGAAATCTTCCCTTCCTGGGAAGGGCAACTGGCACTGCTCTGTCCAGGCAATTTGTGCTCACCTCGGCCTGGCTCAGCTTTAATTCTTCCCAAGGCTTTGGGAGCCAGCAGGAGCCCTGTGCTCGGTGCTGTGGTTGAGGACATGGAGCTGGGAGAGTGACTGGAGCCTGGCTCTGGGTGACCAAATGCTCCACATCACCTCTAGTGCCTCCTGCTCCAGAGCACTTCAGTGTCTAGCCAGGGAAGCTTGGGAAGGGGCTGAAGAGCAGGGCTGGGGAGGAGCAGCTGAGGAAGCTGGGAGGGTTCAACCTGGAGAAGAGGAGGCTGAGGGAGACCTCATTGCTCTCTGCAGGTCTCTGAAAGGCTGCTGGGGTTTGGGCTCTGCTCCCAAGGAACAAGTGAGAGGAGGAGAGGAAATGGCCTGAAATTGCACCAGGGGAGGGTTAGGAACAATCCCTTCACTGCCAGAGTGGTCCAGCAGCACAGGCTGCCCAGGGAGGTGGTGGAGTCCCCATCCCTGGAGGTGTTCAAGCAACCTGCAACCATGGCACTGGGCCCATAGTTTGGTGCCTGTGGTGGTGCTGGGCTGATGGTTGGATCTGAGGATCTCAGGCTGGTGAAGGCTGGGCTGGCCCTGCCTTAGAAACACCCTGTGAGGAGCACGCCCAAGGGCTTCAAACAGGTTTGCTGTGGCTTGGGAGTGTCCTTGCAAGGTGCCCACTAGAGGAGTGTGGTCACCAAGGCAGGGATTTGGGGTCCTGGAGCCACAGCAGGCCTGTGGGAGCCAGCCTGGCACACAGCACCCAGCCCTTGGCTCAGGTCTCTTCTGCAGGAGCACTCTGGGCTCTGCAGCACCTCCTCATGGGGCAGCTCTGGGGCTGGAGGGGCATGCTCTGCTCACAGCTGTGCACAGCTGGATCTGGAAGAGGTTCCTTCACCATGTGGTGGGACCAAGTTTGAAACCTCCCAAACCTTCAGTGCTTGCTCCAGCAGCATCTCCAGCAGGTCCATGTTTTCCTCCCAGTTTGCAGTGCTGGAGCTGGGGGGTGGCAGTGCAGGCTGTGGGCTCCTCAGGCTGGCAGGGAGCTCTTTCCTGCTCTCCTTGCAGAGTGTCCTTGGCTTTGCTTCTGATGGGGAGGAGAAGCAGCATCTAAAGGCAGGACTGGCCGTGGGGAGCTGCTGGCTCCTGGCTGCGGCTCCCTTGCCCTGCACTGGGGCACTTGGGCAAGTCCATTTAATGTCTTTTGTCTCTCATTTCCTTCTCGCAGCTGGGAGGAAATTAAAACATCTCTGTGAAAGACTCCCAATTGATCTGTTAATTTCTGGTGAGTGCTTTGAGATAAGTGAGGCTGGGAGCTGCCGAGGATTGGCTTTCTTGTACTGGAGAGGAGCTCCAGGCACTGCTGTCCTCACACCTCGGGATGCTTTGTGGGCACTTTCTCCTCCCAGAAGCTTGATCTTCTGCTCCCTGTCCACCCCAGAGTGTCCATCAGCACCTCCCAACCCAGCCAAGGTGCTGCTGGCTGTGGTCCATCCCAGGAGGATGTTGGCCCCAAAAAGTGCTCTTGTGGGCACCTCTCCAGTGTGTTCCCTTGGGGACATGTGGATGAAAAGCTCTGCTGAGACCCCCCCCCTGCAGTGCTGGGGCAGCTCTGGAGTCCTCAGCACAGACAGGGACCTGCTGAAGTGGGGCCAGAGGAGGTCACAGCAGTGCTGGCAGGGTGGGAGCCTCTGCTGGGAGGCCAGACTGAGAGAATTGGGGGAGAGAAAAGGCTTCAGGGAGAGCTTCTGGTGCCCTCTCAGGACTTAAGGGGACAACCAGAAAGCTGGGGACAGACTTTTGAGCCCTCCCTGTTGGGACAGGACAAAGCCTGATGCCAGTGAGTCTGCAACTGAACCAGGGGGGGCTGAGTCAGGGAGACAGTGACTGCTGCTGCTGCTGCTGTGCTGCTGCTGCTCTCCTGCTGCTGCTGCTTTGCTGCTGCTGCTGCTCTGCTGCTGCTGCTCTCCTGCTGCTGCTGCTGCTCTCCTGCTGCTGCCTCTGTTCTGGGGGAGGTATTTCTGCATAAGGATTATCTCTCTGTGGCTCTTGCAGTGACTGTTCCAGGTCAGAGCCAGCTCTGCTGGGAGGTTCTGGAGGTGCAGGCTGGTTCCTAAACCCAGGCCTAACCTAAACCTAGACCTAATACAGGTGAAAGCACAGGCCAGGAGCAGAGCAGGATGAGTCACACTGATGGACACCAGCACCACAACTACAGCTTGCTGCAGGCTGCTGCACACAGCCCAGCAGAGCCAACAGCTTAGCTTGAGTTGATTCATCAGTTGGTGTAGCTGTCAAGAGTAGGAGGGGACAGCACAGGCAGTGCCTGGGCTGTTGCTGGCTGCCCTCCTGCCCAGTGCTGCTGGGTGAGAGCAGCAGGGTTTAGCTGGGAGGAGTTGCTGCTGTGATTGCAGTGTGGGCATTTGCTGCCTGCTCTGCAGAGCTGCCGGGAACAGCAGGTGCTGGGTCATGAGAAAGCCTTGGTGAAGTTCTCTGGGCTGTCCCAAGGAACAGAGTGGGGCTAAGCCCCTCTGGGTGGAGCAAACTGCAAACCAAGAAGCAGCCCAGAGAGGTGGGAGCTGCCCCAGCCCTGGCACCATCGCAGGTCAGGGTGTTTGGGGTTTTGAGCAGCCTGCTGTGGTTGGCATGTCCTTGCTGGCTGCAGGGGGCTTAAAGCTTTGTGCTGCTTCCAGAGGTTGGTGCTGAGCCCGGCTGGGGCCCCAGGGCAGGGATCTCAGCTTGTTATCGTGGAGGCTCTGCTGTGCAAGCAGGCTGCAGGGTCCTGTGTGCAGAGAGCTTCTGCAGGGGCACGCCCATGTGTACCCAGGCTGCCCGCAGGTGATCCGCAGCAGCTCTGCGTGCCCGGGGGGCCTTCTGTCCTGCTCCTGCTCTGCAGCTCTGCAACCATCGAGGTCCTGTGACAGCTGCCTTCCTGTTGGCTGCAGCTCAGCATCCTCCTCCTCCTCTTCCTCCGTGCCCTTCCAGGAGGACTCTGGGCAGAGCTGATGAAATTTCTCTTGCCAAGGGGAGGGTTTTGTTGCTGGGGAGGCTGTCAGGGCAGGTAGGGAGCTGAGCTCATCTGCATGCAGCTCCTGAGTGCAGCTGCTGCCAGGACGTGGGGATGCCTTTGGTTGTGTTCTGCAGGCTGTGCTCATCTTCTGGGGACCTTTCTGTGCCTCCACATCCAGCGCTGCAGGGAAGGCACAGCCTGAGGGGTTCCTGCTAGTGCCAACATTGCCCTGGGCTCTTTCTCTGCTGGTGCTGCCCATGTCTGGGAGGGGGCTGCATTGATATGGTGTGAAGCTGGGCACCCCTGCATCCCTTTGAAGCCGGGCAATGCCTGGTACAGCCCTTGGCAGAGCTGGCAGCCCCAGAGGGCTCTCTGCTCATCCTCTTCTGGGGCGTGGACTCTGCTCCCTGGAGGTCTTCAGGGGACAGTGTAGTCTGGGAGAGGCAAGCCTGTGCCTGCTCCCTCCAGTGCCTTGCAGTGCAGGGGGTCTGAACTTGTCACTCCTCCCTGGGCAGGATTTATCCAGGAGCTGGTGGTGGGAGCTGGCTGCAGACTGCTGCTGCTGCAGGAGGCTGCTGCTGCAGTGGTCAGGGTGCAGCTCTGCTGCAGGCACCACGGGGCCAGAGATGTGCAGAAGCCCTTGGGCTGGGGGTGTGGAAGCTCTTCCCTGGTGCTGCACCAGCAGGACCTGCTTTGTGCAGGCTGTGCTGTGAGAGCTCCCCCAGGGCAGCCTGCAGGAGTCCCTGCGAGCTCTGCAGTGGAGTCCCCGTGGCTGGCGCTGACTGGCAAGGCTGCGGCAGGGCTGGTGCCCGCCGGTACCCGACAGGGGCTGCTTTTGTGCAGTGCCTCGCAGCTCTTGACTCACTGCTGGGCTGGCCTGGTGCTAGCAATGCTCTTATCTCCTGCCAGGCAGGCAGGGTCCAGGCAGGTCACCTTCTGCTGCCTGGCCACAGGCGTCGGTGCCGCCTGGCGATGGAGCCGGCCTGGGGCTGCCCTGGGCACCTCTCGCTCCCCTGTGGCAACCACTCCCATCTGCCCCCACTTTGTTTGCAGGGTTGGGGAGGAGAGGGAGAACAAGAGGTGACTCAGTGCTGCAGGGAGGGACCTGGCTGCTTGAGCAAGGGCTTGGGGAGTGGGACAGGAGCACCAGGAGAACACAAACCCCTGTCTTTGGCATCTGGCAGCGGGTCCTGGCAGCTGAGGCCGGTGGCGATGTGACTCCTGGGCACATTGTGCACAGCCCAGCTTGGAGCTGAGCTCTGGGTAGATACAGTGCAGATACAACTGAGCTGTGCTGGGCACCTTGCTTTGTGGAATCATAGAACTGTTTGGTTGGAAGAGACCTCCAAGATCATCCAGGCCAACCACGGACCCAACACACTGGGTGGGCAGGAGGTCTTGTGGGGAGCTGGGCACAACTCAGGGCTTTGCCTCTCTGCCTGCCTGTGTCCCATGGGCTGTGCCCTGCTTAAAGCAGGCAGAATGGTTGTGCTTGGTCCTTGCTTCTCCCAGCTCAGCAGTGGCTGGAGGCTGCTGCACAGTGCTGGGTGGGTTTTAACCTGGGTTCTTCACATGGGGTTGGGCACAGCTTTCTGCCCAGCAGTGGCTGGGGTCAGAGCCCAGGCTGGTGTCCTCCTTTTCCCACCCCCTTCCCCAGGCTACTTTTGCACACCAAACCCAGGCTGAGGCTTCCTGCCCCCGGTGTGGTATCTGCGTTCAGTGCCTGAGTCACAGAGCAGGATAAATTAATTAACTTCCTGCTTCTTGGCTTTTCTTTGTAATTAGCAACAGGAACATAATGAGGCTTGAATAAAAAAGCATTTGGTTTGATCTGAGGGAAGCTGCTGTGCTGAGGAGCTCTTTCTGTACCTGTGATGTGACAAACAGTTCAGATTCTCAGCAGGAAACATCACTCTGAGGGGGAGGACACAATCAAAGTTTGTCCATTCTGGGGACCGAGGCCTTTGGATACTGCTCTGGAAGCTTGTCCCAACCAACCCAAATCACCGAGTCCAGCCTGAGGGGATGCAGGAGAGCACTCAGGAGGCCTGGACCTGCACTGAAACCCTGCCCTGTGGTGAGGCAGAGGAGGGCTTGGCAGTGCCAGAGCTGCTGGAGCGAGTTGTGCTGGGCCCTGGTGTGAGGCTGAAAGCTGAGGGCAGCGCTGGCACAGCCTGGGAGGTGCAGTGGCTGTAATTTAAGCAGCATGGATCTGCCCCCTCCCCTTGCAGGGTGCCACCAGCTGTGCCTTCACTATTTTTAGCTGGAAATCATCACCTGCTCAGTTTCTTTCTAGCAAGTTCAGTTCTCAGCCCCTTCTCTTGAGACCTTCCAATTGCCTCTGGGAGCTATGCCAGCTGTGGGCAGCTCTCCCTCCATGCCCTTCCTGGGCTACTCACTCCCTGGTTTTGCAGGCAGCTCTGTGGATCCAGCTCCATTTCCCAGGGAGGCTGCACAACAGGGCTGAGCCATTGCAGCCTGAGCCATCCCACATGGCCTGTGCTGGAGGCCAGCAGCAGCAGCTGAGCCTTGGCTGAGCTTTGGACAAGCGCAGCTGCAGCTGAGGCATGGACAGGGCAGGGATCAATCCAGGCCTTTTCTGGGAGAGAGGGGGATAAAGGGAGGGAATTTTGGCTAAAATCTTGGAGCTTGTGATGGATTTTCCCCCAGGGCCTGATTGCAAAACATTCTGTCCCTGTGTCACATTCTGCCAAGAGCTGAACCTCACAGCCTCTGCCTTCTGCCAACCCAAAATGCAGAGCGTGAAGGCAGCTTAGGGTGGGCTTGGTGCTTTGCAGACCCTGGAGCCCACTCCCAAGCCTTCCTCCCTGCTCTGCTGCTGTTTCTAAGTGGAACAAGAAGAGGAAGGTGCTGGGTAATGGCTTTGCAGGTGACCAGTCCCATGGCTGATGACGCATCAGTGACTTTAGGGCTCACCCAGCAGCATATCCCTGTGCCAGGGCTCTCCATGGTGCCCAGTGGAGTGTCTGCACCTTCCTGCATCCCTCACTGGTGGGTTTGCTGCTGCCTTTCTGTGTGACCCACCCAGACCATGCCACCCTGGTGTCCTAGAGGGTTAAAGTGGCCTTTGGAGGGGCCCTGGTGCTGCTGAGACAGAGTCTCCTGCGGTACTCTCTGCAGTGTCCTTCAGAAGGGCAGCACTTCTGAGCATGCCTGTGCCCCTCACCCCTGCTGCCTGACCCTCTGCCTTCTCCTGGGGCTTCTCCAGCACTGCACCACCCTCCACACCCAAGCCACATGGTCCTACCCTGCAGACCAAACCAGCATACATGGTCCTTGGGGCTACAGCAAGCATCTCCCAGGAGGCTTCACCATCTCCTCACGCAGACCAAACCCTCCTCTGCCTTCCCTCACTGCTGCTGAGCCCCTGGCTAACAGCTCTGGCATCTCTGCCTGTTGCAGCCCCCGGGGAGCTCTGGAGCCTGGCAGGGGGGGCTGCTGCTGCAGCCATGCTCCTTTCTTGGCCACTCTCCTGGCAGCAGCCTGCATTTCCCTTACCTTTCCCCTGCCTTTCCCCTGCCATTCCCACCAGGATGCCCTGCGTGGGCGCTCGGGAGCCGGGCTGCAGCCGCAGGAGCATCCTGCTTAACCCTGAGCCTGCCAAGCCCTTGGTACTGCCTCTCCTCCTCCCTGCCTACCCAGCTCCAACTCCAGCCAAGAGGGTTTGCTTCCCTCCTCCTCCATCTTCCTTCTCCTCCTGTGACAGCAGGGGACATTAATCACAGAATGCACTGGGCTGGAAGGGGCTCTTGAAGGTCATTTTGTCCAACCCCCTCATGGTGAGCAGGGACAGCTCCAACTGGAGCAGGTTCCTAAGGGCACCATCGGCTTTGACCTTGAATGTCTCCAGGGATGAGGCCTCCAGCACGTCTCTGAGTGATCCCAACCTGCAGCTTGGAGAGGAGGTGGCAGCTGATGGCATTCCCAGCTGTGGGGGCACCACATCTCTGCAGATTTTAAAGCACTCCAGGGGTGGGGACTCCACCACCGCCCTGGGCAGCCTGTTCCAGTGCTTGGCAACCCTTTTGGGGAACAAATTGTTCCTCCTGTCAAACCTAAACCTACCCTGGCAGAAGCTGAGGCTATTTCCTCCTGTCCTAGTCCTTGTCCCCTGGGGATAGAGACTGACCCCAACCTCTCTCCAGCCTCTCCTTGAAGTAGATTTGTGTCACCAGAGCCACCTCAAGAGCTGCTCTTGGTTTGAGCACTGCAAATCCTCCCCTTTGGGCCCTGGCAGAGGGTTCCCAAATGGCTATGGGCAGGCTGTGGGCATGGAGATCACCTCTGCTCCAGCTGCAGTGCAGGAAGCATCTCCTCAGGAGCTGTGGGACCTGGCTGGGCTTGGCAGCAGCACTGCCCAGGATGCTGGGGCTGGGCTGGGTGCCCACCACCTTCCCTCCCTGCCCCAGCTCTTTGCATCTCTTCAGGCTCTTCCTGTCTGGGCTGAGGGTGGAAGCAGATGAGGTGTGGTAGAGTTTGGAGCCATTAGGCAGGGAAGGAGCAGATGCTGCTGGATGGAGCTTACATAATGCCAGGCTCAGCATCCAGCCTAACCCAGATAGAGCCCAGGAAGGAGGCAGCCACACGTGGGTCAAAGCCTCTCCCAGGCTGCTGGGTTGGGAGTAAATATTTACATGACTGCAGCCACCAGCAGCCAGGGCCCTGGAAAAGCAGCCCAGATCCTGCTTGCTAGGGTGGGGATGGATCTGGAGGAGCTTGAATCCTAGGGTCAGTTGTGGGCCACTCACTCCAAGAAGGACAGGGAGGGGCTAAAGCAGGGCCAGAGAAGGGGAATGAAATTGGGAAAGGGTCTGGAGAACAGGGTTGGGGAGGAGCAGCTGAGGGAGCTGGGGAGGGGTTGAGGCTGGAGAAGAAGAGGCCGATGGAGACCTCATTGCTCTCTGCAGCTCCCTGAAAGGAGGCTGCAGCCAGGTGGGGTTGAGCTCTGCTCCCAAGGAACAAGTGACAGGAGGGGAAATGGCCTCAAGTTGCTCCAGGGGAGGTTCAGGTTGGCCATGAGGAACAATTTCTGCCCCTTGAGGGTTGTCAAGGGCTGGCCCAGGCTGCCCAGGGCAGAGTTCCTCTTTTGCCCATTTCTATGGAGGCCATGGGGGGTGTGGGTGGGAGAAGCTTCTTGCAGCCTTGGGGGCTGGGCTGGATGCTCCTCCTGGTGAGGTTTCAGAGAAGTGGGCAGACCCCCATGGGGGAGGCTGCTCCCTGTGCCTGGCACATCCCTGCCTCTGCTGCAGCTGTGGTGCTGCCTCCTGCCCTTCACCACTCGTGTGCCCAGGGGGTGCTGGCAGCGCCGTGCCCACAGCCTCGTCTGCCTGCTGCAGCTGCTGCCTCTCCACCACTGCTCCTCCTTCCTTGGGGAAGTGCTTCCCGTGCAGCCTGAGCTGCCAGGGAGACCTCTTGGATCCCAGCTCCTGCCCCTCAGCTGAGCCAAGAGGCTGTTGCTGCTTGCCAGAGGAAAATGAAGGAGAATTTGGGGTCTTTCTGTTCCCTCCTCTACCTCCTGGCTGGTCCTGGAGGAGGATTTGCAGGTCCCTCTGCAGGAGGTGATGTCCTCCATTGCAGCTGAGGACAGGCACATGGCAGCAGTAGGTACCTGGGCAGGCAAGTGGCACAGAGACCTACTGGGCAGGGAACCCCCTAGCAGAACAGCTGGGAACAGGAACCTGGAGCTGTGGTGAAGCTGGGGTTGGGCTGGAGGATCTTGGAGGTCTTTTACCATCCAAACAATTCCCTGATTCTGTGATTGATCCATTGTGTGACTCTGGGATCTGAGGCCCAGCCTGCTCCTGGGGCCCTTGCAGGTGGCCATGGCCATGGCTACCTCGGTGGCCATCCTCAGGGAGGGCTCCTGGCAGCAGCCTCTTTCTTGTCCCTTCTTAGCCACGTCCCTGCAGCACCTTCCCCGCAGTGGTGTGGGGGCAGCAGGGCTGAGCTGGCACCGTGGCACAGTGGTGGGCACTATGGGATCAGTGGGGGGGCTGCCATGCTGCTGAGCAGCTCCAGATCATCAGCAGAGTGCTGGCTTATTAGGAGGGGTAGGGGAGTGTGGGGGGTTTAATCTGCTGTGAAACGCTGTGCAGATGGCAGAGCTGCCAGCCAGGACCAGGGGATGCCAAGGCAGGGCTCCTGGTTTTGATGCATGTCCCTTGCCAGGAAACAAATCTGCCTCACTCCAAACAGCGTTGAGGAGACCTGGGAGAGGAGCCAGGGAGCCCAGAACCCCCAGTGGGCATGGCTATGTTGGCTGCACTGCTGCTTTGGCTGGCATCGTGCTGCCTGCCCAGCTGGCAGATGCCCACCTTGCCTGGGCTATGGGGGGCTTGGTAAGTGGGTGGGATCCCAGCGAGTCATCAGAACCCTGTGTTGGGTGTTGTGCTGTGGTGTTAAAGGGGAAATGAAGGTCCCTGCTGCTGTGCACCCCAAGGCAGCTGGAGCAGGGCTGGGCAGGAGCAGCTGACAGGGGTGGGGAAGAGGAGGAGGAGGCTGAGGGAGACCTCACTGCTCTCTGCAGCTCCCTGAGAGGAGCCTGCAGCCAGCTGGGGGTTGGGCTCTGCTCCCAAGGAACAAAGGACAGAATGAGTAGAAATGGTCTCAGGCTGCACCAGGAGAGGTTTGGGTTGGCCACGAGAAACAATTTCTGCCCCTCAAGGGTTGTCAAGGCCTGGCCCAGGCTGTCCAGGCCGGTGGTGGAGTCCCCACCTCTGGAGGTGTTCAGAAGCCTGTGGCCATGGCACTCTGGGATGTGGCTTGACGGTGTTGATGGTTTGGTTGGGTGTGCCTAGCAGTGTTCTCCAGCTGCAGTGGTCCTGTGAGCAGCCCTGCACCATGGGCACATTTTCTACCCTGCTCCATGCCCAGGAGCAGCTCTGCCTGCAACCTCCCTGCTCCCTCCTGAAGCAGCAGGAGGGCATTAAGGAGCCCTCCAGTCCCACTCTCACTTGCCCTGAGCAGAAGCTGTCCTCCCTGCATCAAGGACACCCAGGCACAGGCACTGCCAGCCCCTGGCACACTGAGTGAGCTGGCACCCAAAGTGGGCAGGCTGCTGTCTGACAGCAGGGAAGTGCCAGTGCCCACGTGTTGTGATGGGAAGAGCTGGAGCCAGGAGCAGCCTGGGAGGACTGCTTGTGCTGCAGGCAGCTGGCCTGGGGGCCAGTGGCAGGGGGGGCCCTGAGTGACTTCAGGGTCCCCAGAGGGTGGCTGCTGCCCCCCTCGCTGTTATTTCTGCCCTGAGGCCAAGCAGTGCCAGGCTGTGTGGGTCTGGAGGAGCTGCAATGTCCACCTCACAGCTTGGGACTGTGGGGGAGAAATGGGCTAGGAGGGGAAACTGAGGCACACAAAGAATAAATGGCCCCAGAGATGCCAAGGAGGGCTGGGAAGCAGTGCCCAGCCCCACAGCAGTGCCCTGCAGAGAGCATCCTGTGGCCTCCCAGCCAAGCTGTGTCTCTCTGTCTGCCCCCAGGCTTCCACGTGATCCCCTCCGTGTCCAGCATCGTCCCCGAGAGCTGCCTGCTCATTGTGGTCGGCCTCTTGGTCGGAGGCCTCATCAAGGGCGTGGGCGAGGAGCCTCCCATCCTCAAGTCCAACATCTTCTTCCTCTTCCTGCTGCCCCCTATCATCCTGGACGCAGGCTACTTCCTGCCCCTGCGCCAGTTCACAGAGAACCTGGGCACCATCCTCATCTTCGCCGTGGTGGGCACGCTCTGGAACGCCTTCTTCTTGGGGGGGCTGATGTACGCCGTGTGCCAGCTGAGCGGCCCCAACCTCAACCACATCGGCCTGCTGGCCAACCTGCTCTTCGGCAGCATCATCTCTGCCGTGGACCCGGTGGCCGTGCTGGCAGTCTTCGAGGAGATCCACATCAACGAGCTGCTGCACATCCTGGTCTTCGGAGAGTCCCTGCTCAACGACGCCGTCACCGTCGTAAGTGCCCGCGCGGGCTCGGCCGAGGGCAGGGCGTTTGCCTGCCTGCAGCGTCTCCAGGCTGGCACTGCAACAGGCTGCCCAGGGAGGTGGTGGAGTCCCCGTGCCTGGAGGTGTTCCAGTGACCCGTGGCTGTGGTTTGGTGGCCCTGGTGGTGCTGGGTTGGTTGGTATGGGTGATCTCAGAGGGCTTCTCCAGCACTGATGATTCTGTGTCCTGTTCTTGGATGTCCCTGAGCAGAGCTCCTGCCCTGCACATCTTCAGTGCCAGGACTGAGGGCAGCCCTCAGGCTCCTCTGCTGCAGGCTCCCTCAGCCTGGCCTCACAGGGAGGTGTTCACTGCCTGCAAAAGCTCTGTGGCTCTCTGCTGGGCTCTCTCAAGCTTGCCTGAGGTTTTTCTGGAGCTGAGGGGCCCAGAACTGGGCACAGTAATCCGGACATGGCCTCAACAGGGCAGAGGAGAGGGGGAGGAGAACTTCTCTCAGCCTGCTCACCACAGCCCTTCCAGTACACCCCAGGACACAGGACTGAGGTCCCCCCTCCAGCTGAAGTGTCCCAGCTCAGCTCCATGCCCAGGAGCAGCTCTACCTGCAACCTCCCTGCTCGCTCCTGAAGCAGCAGGAGGGGATTAAGGAGCTGGCTGAAGTGTCCCAGCTCAGCTCCATGCCCAGGAGCAGCTCTACCTGCACCCTCCCTGCATGCTCCTGAAGCAGCAGGAGGGGATTAAGGAGCTGGCTGAAGTGTCCCAGCTCAGCTCCATGCCCAGGAGCAGCTCTGCCTGCACCCTCCCTGCTCACTCCTGAAGCAGCAGGAGGGGATTAAGGAGCTGGCTGGTGTCCCAGCTCAGCTCCATGCCCAGGAGCAGCTCTGCCTGCAACCCCCCTGCTCACTCCTGAAGCAGCAGGAGGGCATTAAGGAGCCCTCCAGTCCCACTCTCACNCTCAGCTCCATGCCCAGGAGCAGCTCTACCTGCACCCTCCCTGCATGCTCCTGAAGCAGCAGGAGGGGTTTAAGGAGCTGGCTGAAGTGTCCCAGCTCAGCTCCATGCCCAGGAGCAGCTCTACCTGCACCCTCCCTGCACGCTCCTGAAGCAGCAGGAGGGGTTTAAGGAGCTGGCTGAAGTGTCCCAGCTCATCTCCCTCAGCCTGCAGCCTGGAGGCCAGAGACCATCTCCTGCCCACAGAGCTGCTCAAACCCTGCTCTGCCTTCTCCTTCCCCAGGTCCTCTACCACCTCTTCGAGGAGTTTGCCAGCTTCGAGCAGGTGACCATCATCGACATCATCCTCGGCTTCCTCAGCTTCTTCGTGGTGTCCCTGGGCGGCGTCTTCGTGGGCGTCATCTACGGCGTCATCGCCGCCTTCACCTCGCGCTTCACCTCCCACATCCGCGTCATCGAGCCGCTCTTCGTCTTCCTCTACAGCTACATGGCCTACCTGTCTGCAGAGCTCTTCCACCTCTCGGGCATCATGGCGTGAGTGAGGCCCTCCCGTCCCCAGCACTGCGGGCACGATGCCCTCTGGCTGGCCCCGCGTAGCCTGGGGAGGGCCAGAGGTGCACTTGGGCTGGGCTGTGCAGAGAGGAAGATGAGGGATGTGGCTCTCTGGAGTTGTCCCACGCGTCCTGGGGCACTGCCAGCCCCATTGCCTGTTCTCCTGGGCACGCAGCACTCGAGGTGGATTGGTGCTGCTTGGCTCACTGCTGCCCTGTCAGGGGCAAGGAGAAATCTCCTGGTGCCTTCTGCTCTGGTGGTGGGGTTGGACTCGATGTAGAGGTCCCTTCCAACCTCTACCACTATGTGATTCTCTGGAGGCCTTCAGCGGTGCCTCCCCAGCCCTGTCCTGCCCTGGGGTTGGTGTAATGATGCTGCTGTAGAGCCAGGGGTTGGGGCTGTGCCCTTGTGCCAATGGCTGCTGAGCACCCCCAACCTGATCCCTTAGGCTGATTGCCTCCGGCGTGGTCATGCGGCCCTACGTGGAGGCCAACATTTCCCACAAGTCCCACACCACCATCAAGTACTTCCTCAAGATGTGGAGCAGTGTCAGTGAGACTCTCATCTTCATCTTCCTGGGCGTCTCCACCGTGGCTGGGCATCACTACTGGAACTGGACCTTTGTCATCAGCACCCTGCTCTTCTGCCTCATCGCCAGGGTTCTAGGTGAGGTGCCAGTCTGGTGGCAAAGCCCCAGGGTGATGGGCACCTCTCAGAGCTGCGAGGCCAAAATTTGCCTCTCTGGAGAGGCTGGAGTTGGCTGGGCAGCACTGGTGCAGCACAACTGCTGGCTGGCATCATGGGGAGGTGGGGGTGAGGCCATGTTTCTGCTAGACCTGGAGTCAAGTGGATGAGTGGGACAGGACTCACCTGCACCCACGGCCAGGAGGGGTGAAGCTGTGCTGCTGGGAGAGGTCTCTTTGGTGCTGGAGGGTGCCCTTCAGCACCTGCTCACTCTGGGCCCTGCCCTGCTGCCAGGTGTCCTGGTCCTCACCTGGTTCATCAACAAGTTCCGGATCGTGAAGCTGACGCCCAAGGACCAGTTCATCATCGCCTACGGCGGCCTGCGCGGGGCCATCGCCTTCTCGCTCGGCTACCTGCTGGACTACAAACACTTCGACATGAGGGACATGTTCCTCACTGCCATCATCACCGTCATCTTCTTCACCGTCTTCGTGCAGGTCAGTGCGGGCAGTGCCCCCGAGGAGGGCTCGGAGGAGGCAGGGCTTGCTGAGTGGCCTGCATGTGTGTGTGTGTGGAGTGAGGAGCATGGCCCCAGCCCCCCCTACAGCCCTAAAC
>VWZE01012282.1:413006-430153 GCA_013396675.1 Eubucco bourcierii | reverse complement strand
CCCCCTTACTCTCCCCCTTCTCCCAAAGCTCTGGAGGCTGACAAGTGGCAGCTGTGCTGTACCCACCCTGCTGCCACCACTGCACTCCAGGCAGAGGTCTGACCCAGCTGCTCCCCTCCCTAGGGCATGACAATCCGGCCCCTGGTGGACCTGCTGGCGGTCAAGAAGAAGCAGGAGACCAAACGCTCCATCAACGAGGAGATCCACACGCAGGTAACCCCCTGCGCCCGCCAGCCCTCTGCTCTCTGCCTCTGCCACCTCCACGCTGTAACCAGGGGGCTTTGCCCAGCAGGAGCTGCCCCTAAAGGTGCCCAAGGTAAGGGGGGGCTGAGCAAGGGCTCTCCCCCATCTGTGTCGTCCAGTGCCCAACTAACCTCGACCTTCCTCCCTGTGCCTGGTAGCTCAGCAGCCTATTTGTGTAGGACCCTGCAGCCCTCCTGAGCTCTATCCTGGACCCACAGTCCTGCTTTTGCACCTCCTGCGTGCCCTCACCCTTGTCTCAGCATGGGTGTCGGGGTGGGAGAGGGTGGGTGACAGCCCTGAGAGCTACCAACACCTTGGACCTTCTCTTCCAGTTCTTGGATCACCTTCTGACGGGGATTGAGGATATCTGTGGTCACTATGGGCACCACCACTGGAAGGACAAGTGAGTGTGGAGGGTGGGGGGGACCTGTGGGGGAGATGGGGAAGGGTCTGGCTCAGCACCCAGAAGATTTCTCAGCCCTGTGCTGAATTTTTTCCCTGGACTTGTGGGGCCACACAGATTCCTTTGGTGAGTTACGGCCCTGGGTTTGTGCTGGTGGGAACTGAACCATCTTCTGCTGGCCTGGGCAAGGGATGGGAAGCAGGGTGAGGATGCTGGGGCAGGGGGAGGCTCTGATGTGTCCCTGCTCCTGTCCCCACGGCCTCGGGCAGGCTGAATCGCTTCAACAAGAAGTATGTCAAGAAGTGCCTGATCGCGGGGGAGAGATCCAAGGAGCCTCAGCTCATCGCCTTCTACCACAAGATGGAGATGAAGCAGGCGATCGAGCTGGTGGAGAGTGGCGGCATCGGCAAGATCCCCTCGGCCGTCTCCACCGTCTCCATGCAGTGAGCTGCCAGCGCTGGCCTATCCCTGCCCCTGCCCCTACCCCGGCGGCTGCCGCCGTGGGGCTCAGCGCCCCCTGCTGGTGGCCCCGGGGCCGGCAGCCGCCGTCGCCGTCACTGAGCGCTGCCTGTCCCCAGGAACATCAACCCCAAGAGCCTGCCCGTGGAGCGCATCCTACCAGCCCTGTCCAAGGACAAGGAGGAAGAGATCCGGAAAATCCTGCGCAACAACCTGCAGAAAACCAGGCAGAGGGTGAGCTGGGCCCGGGCACCCTGCCTGGCCCCTTTGCTGCCCTCAGGGTGCCCTGGACCACTTCCCACTAGATACTTTTTGGGGCCAGCTGTGGCTTTCACCCCTATATTGTCCCTGTTCTCCTACCCATAATGTTCCTGCTTTGGCTCTCTCTCCACAGGAGGCTTTTCCTCGTGGAAAGGGGTTGGGATAGGGCTGAGGGGAGGCTTATCTTGGGCTGAGCCTATCTTTAAACCCTTGCTGGACCAGGGTGGGTCGAGATCAGTCATTCTTTGGCAGCACACAAGGGATGAGACACCAACATGCCTGGATGTGCCCTGCCCCCTGTTCCATCCATCTCCAAGTGGGGCCATGACCTTCTTTTGTGTTCCTGGGGATTTTCCTAACCTGGCTTCTCTCTTTGGGACTTTCCTGGGAGGGTTTTCCTGACCTGTGTCCTCTCTTTGGGGCCTTCTCCCAGTTGCGGTCCTACAACCGGCACACGCTGGTGGCTGACCCCTACGAGGAGGCCTGGAACCAGATGCTCCTGCGGAGGCAGAAGGCTCGGCAGCTGGAACAGAAGGTGCCCAAGGGGATGCTGGAGCAGAATGGGAAGGACAGAGTGGCTGGGGGGGTGCTTCCCAGCCTGAGAACAATGTGGGGAGGGGGCTGAGGTTCAGATCACAGTGAGTCATCACACTCCATGGGGGTCGGCCCCAGGCTCTGAGCAGGTCCTTGCAGCACAGCTGGGAGGGTGCCTCTGTGTGTGTCCTCTGCATCCTGCTGCTGCATCCTGCTCATCCTGGTGGCCTGGGGTCTGTTCCCTGCCTCCCCTTCCCCACTTGTCCTGGTCACTGCCATGGAGGTGGTTGCTGTGCTCCCCTTGCAGATGAACAACTACCTGACAGTGCCTGCCCACAAGCTGGACTCCCCCACCATGTCCCGGGCACGCATAGGCTCAGGTAGGTAGGACTGGCCTGGGCCAGCATTGCTGGTGGCACCTCTCTGGGCATCACCAGCACTTGGACACTGCATTGTCCTGCACCTCCCCAGCTCCTCCAACCCCAGCTGTCCCCCTCCCAACCCCCTGCAGTGATGCAGCCAAGCCCAGGACTTTGATCTGCTCAAGCCCAGGCTGCACCTGAGCAGAAGCATCCATCTGGCTTCCCAGCACAATTCCCATGGGAAGTGAGCTTGGCCTTTCATGGATCTACCCAGAGCTCAGGTCTCTCCATCCACACAGCCACATTCCTGGCTGTGCCTGCAGCAGCTCTCTGCAGGGCTGAGGACCAGGAATGCCCAGCCCCAAGGAGCCCTTGGGCTGCCAGCTCATCCATCATATGTTTGGCTTTGCCCTCTTTCGCTCCTCCTGTCCTGCATGTCCTCCCCTACTCTGGGGACAGCCTGACAGGGTGTGCCAGGGTGTGCCAGGGTGAGCCATAGCTGCTGACTCTTGCTGAACCAGCAGCTAATCAGCAGAGGGCAGCTTTACCCTTCACAACCAGCACAGGCCTGGAGCAGCTGCAGCAATGGTGTGGAGATCAAAAAGGAACAGCAGGCTTGGAAATTGGAGAGAATGAACCCAGGCCTCCAGCCCCAAACCTGGAGTGCATTAGTTGACGGGCCCCTGAGACTCCCCTGCCCTCTCCCAGCTTATCCTGACCCAGTTTGTTCATGATACCAGAATTACAGAAGGCTTTGGGCTGGCAGGGACCCCCAAAGGTGGTCTTGTCCAACCCCCCTGCAGCAGCAAGGACATCTGCTGGAGCAGGTTGCTCAGGACCTCATCAGGTTTCACCGTGAGTGCCTCCAGGGATGAGGCCTCCACCACCTCCCTGGGCAGCCTCTCGCAGTCTCTCCCCACCCTCATGGTGCAAAGCTTCCTGCTGATATCCAACCTAACTCAGCCCTGCTCCACTTCCAAGCCATTGCCCCTTTCCCTATCACCACAAACCCTATAAACAGCCCCTTCCCAGGTTCCTTGCAGCCCCCCTCAGGTACTGAAATGCTGGTGGCACGAGATGGGCCCTGCCTGACCGTCCTCTGCTTCCCCAGACCCCCTGGCCTACGAGCCCAAGGCCGACTCGGAGAACCTGCCCATCATCACCATCGACCCTGCCTCGCCCCAGTCCCCGGACTCTGTGGACCTGATGAACGAGGAGCCCAAGGGCTGCGGCGGCCTCCCGCCCTCGCCCGAGGAGGATGAGGAGGGGCTGGTGATGCGGGTGAAGGAACCTTCCTCTCCTGGTACTGACGATGTCTTCACCCCGGGGACCGGCGACAGCCCCAGCAACCAGCGGATGCTGCGGTGCCTGAGTGACCCGGGGCCGCGGCCGGAGCCCGAGGAGGGGGAACCCTTCATCCCCAAGGGCCAATAACAGCTGGAGCCTCACCCCAGGGCTGGAGCCTCCCCCCTGGAACCCTTCATCCCCAAGGGCCAATAGCAGCTGGAGCCTCACCCCAGGGCCGGAGCCTCCCCCCTGGAACCCTTCATCCCCAAGGGCCAATAGCAGCCGGCAACTGGAGCCTCCCCCTCCACGGCTTCTCTCTCTCCATTTGTTCTCTCTTTGCTCTCCTATTTGGTTTCCTCTGTCACTCCACTCTGGATTCAGGAAGGGGAGACCACCCTGGATGGGTTGGGATCTCCAGGACAGCTCTGCCCAGCAAGCCCTGGGCTGGCCCCGAGGAGCAGGGAAGGAGCCCCCAGGACTCGCCAGGCTCTGTGGCCTGAGGGTGAAGGACGATCGAGCTCCCGGGAATGGGACCTGCAGGTGCCTCACAGCCCCGGGGGGGCTTTCCTAGAGGCTGCCCACTCAGGACTTGCAAGTGGCTTCTTGGGGTGGCTTTGGCTGGCACAGGCTGGGCTTTGGCCAGGGCACTGGGGGTGTCCATGGAGACTTCCCCACAGCTTCGCCTCTCCCTGGCTTGTCTTTTCCCACCCCCTCACCTTGCTCTGGAGCAGAGAGATGGGAAGATGGAAGCCGAAGCTCTACCTGGGGCTGTTGCACCACCTCATCTGGCACCTTCCTGGGCACCTCGGTTTTGTGCCTCTGCTCCCTGCCTTGGCCACTTGCCCATGGAACCAGCTGCCACCCAGGAGCCTTCTGCTGCCCTGCATTTCATGCCAGGTCTTGTTCAATAAATATCCTAGAGCCATGCAGGGGGAGCCAGGTGCCCCCTCGCTTCGAGAGGCCCTACAGGGACCTCCTTCCCTCCTGGAACCGCTGTCACCTATCCCCACAGGGACCTTCTGCCAGCCTTTACCCCTTGCCCTGTGCCAGCGCAGCAGCGGCACCCACTGCTCCTTAACCAAAGACAGGATCTGAGCTCCTTGGGGGTGGGGAGGGGGCTTGGGGAGGGTTGCATTTGCTATGTGGTGGGGATTGGTTTTGTCTCTGCAACCAAGATGAGCTGCAGAGCAACTCACCCACTGTGAGGACTTGTTTGGGCTGGCAGGTTGGCAAGAGGGCAACAGTCTCCCTCCAGAAGGGATGACTGGGGGGTGTTGGGGGTCCTGAGTTTGCAAAGGCTCATCTTCCCCCCCAAGATTTGGCTGAAAGGGGGCACTGGGTGTTGAGCTCCCTGGGCTCGTACTCGAGCATGTCGCCTCGTCCTCCACGTGCCACTCAGCTCCCACCACATGCCACCCTTCTCCGTGGGTGCTGCCTCTCCCCACGCCAGGGGAGTGCTCACCGCCCTCTCCCTGGGGAGCTCAGGCTGCTCCCCTCTACCTGTGCTGTGCCTTGCCAGGCATCATTTCTGCCCCGCTGCCTTGGTGGGCACCCATCCCGTGCGCCCACCCCACTCCGTGTCCCACCCGGGACCCTGGGGCACCAACCTCAGTGTGGCTCTGGCACAGCGGGGCCAGAGCTGCCGCCGCTGCCTGCGCCTGCTCCCTGCCCTGCTCTGTCTCCAGGAGGTGAAAAAAGAAAGCAATGAAAATTCTCCTGTGTACAAAGGAAACAAACCTAACCGAAGAGGCTGTAAAGAGATTCTTGGTTTTTATCATGAATATTCTAATAAATTAATGTTCATTTTTAGTGGGAGTTTTTCCAGCTCTTCGGGCTCCTGCCCCTGCTGCAGGGTCCCTGCTGGCTGGGATGAAGGAGGTGGCTCCGAGTCCTTGTCCCCAGCGCTGTCACCGTTGGGGTTTGCCTCTCCTTTTCTCGCTGTGCCTTGGGTAGACGAGGAGCCCAGGCCAGGGAGAGCTGTTTAAGCCTTTCCCAGCTTGGGTGAAAAAAAAACCTCAGATCCCAGGCTCCTGCATCCCTCCACGGGGCTCAGCAGATCCCAGGCTCCTGCATCCCTCCTCAGGGCTCAGCAGATCCCAGGCTCCTGCATCCCTCCACGGGGCTCAGCAGATCCCAGGCTCCTGCATCCCTCCTCGGGGCTCAGCAGATCCCAGGCTCCTGCATCCCTCCTTGGGGCATGAGACTGTGCTGAGCGGGGCAGAAGGCAGAAGGCTGAGGTCAGGTCCTTCCACAGGGACGTGGATGGCTCCATCATATCCCCAGGGTGCCAAGCTGCATGTCCTAGCACAGTTCTGCCTGCCCCAGGCCTGTCCCAGGTCCCTACCTGCACTGCAGTGGGCTTTTGGGGGGCTGTAGCTCTGGCCCCAGGGAAGAGGCTTCAAGGACACTTGAGTTCTGTGTTTTTTTCCCCCTGGGTTTCCCCAGGAGCCCTCCAAGAGGAGTCAGCTCCCACCAACATCCATAACCAGAGAGGGAAGATGCTCAAAGCAGTGCCCGGGCAGGGGGCTGCACCTGGCACAGAAATGCCCTGGGAAAGGCCTCCCTCGCTCTGGCAGAGCTTACACCTTCTATCCCCACCCAACCAAAGGCCTTCCAGAGGTGGGGGTGCCCTGGGGCCACCAGAGCTCCTTGCTTCTGGCCAGGTGCCCCAGCAGTGCTCCATGGCTGCAAATTAAAGCTGTGATCCAAGGGAGCTGTGAGTCACCCCCTGGGCATGCAGCAGGAGCATCATGGCTGCTGTTGCTCATCTGCTTAAAATACCTGGAGCCCAGAGGCCCCCCGGGCTGGCACCTGCTCACCACACCTCAGGGCTTCCCCCCCTCACCAAGGGCTCCCCAGGCAGGATGAGACTGGCCAAGGATGTGGGGCAGGCGATGCTGTGGGGCAGGTGATGCCATGGGGCCCATGGCAGCACCGGGTTGGGGGTGCCCTCTGTGCACCCTTGTGTGGGTGTTGGGGTGGCTCATTCTCAGGGTAGCTTTGGTGGAACCCCAAAGCAGGAGTTGGCTCTGGGCCTCGGCTCTGTGCTTGTTGGAGGAGAGCAGCAGCTTGACTGGCCCAGCCCAAAGGGTGGGAGCACCCAGAGATGCTGGTTGCCCATCCCAGGCATGGAGGGAAAAGCAGGAGCTTGGGGCACCCCTGTCTGCTGCCCAGGCAGCTCCCCTGCCCCCTGTATGTCATCAGGTGTCACGTGTGGCCACTCTCTTGGTTTTGGTCACCCTTTAATGGGAGAGCTCCCCAAACCCAGGCATTTCCAGGATATTCTTGCCTCTGTCTCAAAGGGTGAGTAACTGCCGGGATGAGGCAGGACTAACGATGCCTCCAGGGGTGGGCTGGCAGCGCTGAGCAACTGCCAAAGTAGTGCCAATGCTGGGGGGTGGATGGGCCCCAATCCCTGCCCCCACCTCCCCATGGCCCTCCAGCGATGCCTTTTCCCTATGTACAGCCCTTCCAAACCTTGTGCCTCCCACAGCTCCCTCCCAGAACACAAAGGATCCATGGTGGCGGCACTAAGAACAGGAAAAGCAGAGGGACACTGAGTGGGGTGACCTTGTCCCCCTCCCCATAACCCCATTCATGGGCACTAAGGAGCTGCTGCCCCTGCAGCTGAGGGAATCTACCCCGAGGACAGTCAGGGGCAGGAGGAGAGCGAAGGACCCCTTGGGCCCTCACCACTGCATGGGCAGCAGGGACTGAGACCCCTTGGCAAGGTCCCAGAAATCACTCCTGGTGTCACCAGCTCCCAGGGTGGAGCTCCCAGGCAGTTCCCAGCTTTCCCAACGGGACAGGGCATGCTGGAGCTGCCACCGCCAACTGCTGCGCTTGGAGGGGCACCCAGAGCCCACGACCCCAAAGCAAAGGGACACACTGAGGTCCTGCCAACCTCTGACCAGTGGCACTGGCGAGGGCTTTCCCTCGTCACGGCTCTAACAGCACAAAACAGGCCCAGCAAAACAGCCTCTGGTGTCACCAGAGAGCCACCGAGCCTGGGACACACACAGGCCACGGAGGGGACTGGAAGGACAGGGACATCCCCAAGCCAGTGACACCCTGGGCAGCTTCGAGGGGACAACCCTGTCCCTGCCATGCTCTGGGGATGTATCAGTGCCATGTCCCACTCCCCTGGGACCTGGCAGTGCCGCATCCCCTCCGTGCTCCCCGGGCAGCATTTTGCAGCAGCCAGGGGAGGTGACAGGAGCCATTCCCCAGCTGTGTGTCACCTTCACTAATGACATCCTCTGCTCCCTTTCATCTCGGGGCTCCGAGGTGGCCCTCACCGGGGCGAAGGCGTCCTGGTGTCATCACTTCCAGGGGACAACCAGAGCTGTGGGGGGAGCCCGGGGGTCCCAGCTGCTGACACGAGGACCCCGGGCTGGGAGCAGGGTGACAGCCCTCATGCCAGGCAGTGAATGCTTACCATGCAGCCATGCCAAATTCCACCTTGCAATGGCCTCTTTCGACAGCTGGGGTCACCTGGGGACACGGAGGCAGCTGCTGGCACAGTTCCAGGGACATGGGTGCCCTGGCAGCGAGCAGCGGTGCCATCCCTGGGATGGGCTCTGAGCGGAGCTGGATGGGGGATGCGGCAACCGGGAAGTGTCTGGGAGTGGTGTTTGCCCAGGGAGGTTTTGGGCACAGCAGTGCGGGAGAGTTCCGCCTCCTAAACCCACAGTGGGCACGGGGAGGCAGCACGTGCATGGGGGACAGTGGCACAGGCATAGGCATGGTGCCATGTGTGCGGGGACAGCAGCATACGTGCAGGGGCCAGTGGGCATTTGCATGGAGACGGTGGCATGGGGAAGGATGGCATCTGCACGGGGATAGGTGGCATCTGTATGGTGATGGGTGGCATCTGCACGGAGACAGCTCGATCCTGTGTGGGAACAGCTGATGTGTGTGCATGGGTCAGCCCAACCACGCACAGAAGTGCCCGGTGCATGCAAGGGACAGCCAGTGGGTGCACGGGGGCAGCTGCCATAGGCACACAGACAGCCAAGGGGTGCTCAGAACAGCCGAGGAGTGCTCGGGGACAGCCTGGGACACGGCTGACGTGAGCACGGTGACAATGCCGGGGGTGGCTGCCGTGAGAGTGGGGCAGGAGGAATGCCCCCACCCTGGCAGAGAGCGTTGCTGCTCCCCCGGGGCGACGCTGGGTGACGTTGGTGGCTCCAGGAGAAGGGCTTGGTCCCTGCTGCTCGCTGGTGGAGCTGGCACACACCCTGCTTAATGGCGGGTGGGACAGAGCCAGTCCCACGCGAGGCAGAGTCCCCAAGAACTCTCTTCATTTCCAGGTCGGACTTTCACTCCCTGCCCACTTCTCCAGTCCTTCGCCCCCTCCAACTCCCACCCTGAGCAGCCTGCATTGTGCTCCTGCCCCTCTTCATGCCCCTGGCAGTGGGGTGCTCTGTTCCTGGTGGGAACACGCCGTGGCACGCCCAAGCTCCTCCTCGGGTGATTTCCCAGTGGGGCGAAGGCCAAGTCCACCAGGCAGGGCTGGGATCCATAGGATGAGCAGCACCATGACACCCACAAGCCCTCGGCCCTCGCCCACTCCCCCAGCCCAAAGGGGCTTCGCAGCCCTGGTGCCTGCAGCCAGGGCAGGCCCCGCCTGGCACCCCAGATGCTGATCACTCCTTAATTGCCAGCAAAACAAACGCGGCCCGGGCTGGCCCCTGCTGAGCTGGAAGGAAGCAGCTTGGCTGCCGTTCCCTACCCTGGGTGCGCTGCCGGCGGCTCCTTGAGATAATGGATGGGGATGGATGGGGAGGAGCAACTCAGCCAGTCCGGCCTCAGCTCCTTGGAGTGGCCTCCATGTGTCCTCCAGAGCCATCCACTGCTTTGCTGCTCTCGGCCCGGGCAGCACCAGTGCCCAGCTCCCAGCTCCTTCCAGGCCCCCAGCTCTCCTCCAGGGATCAGCAGCACTTTGCTCGCCCCAGCGACTCCATGGCCACATCCTGCCCCACCACGCAGGGCTGTGCCCCGAGCCGCTTCACACTGAGCCAAGCCCTTCCTCCTGCACCCCAATATCCCCCAGATGGACATCTGGGATGGGCCAGTGGGGTGGATCCTGATCCTCAAAGTCTTTTGTCCCCTCTCAGGATCTTGGGAAACTCTTACCGATGCAGATTCAGGATCTTGGGAAACTCTTCCCGATGCAGATTCTTAGCCGATAGGATCAAAGGAATTTTGCAACCCGAGGCGGCTGCCTGATTTTTTATCACGTTCCTTGGAAAACCACTTCCCAGCAGGGCTCTTCCCACACCCCGACTCAGACCCTCGCAGGGGGTGTCCTGGAGCAGCCTTTGATCCCTGTGGAGATGCCTGATGGAGTCACACAGCGATCCCAGCGTGTGCCAGAGTGAGCTCCTGCAGCACATGAAGCACCCCCAGGCAGGGACTCCAGCAGAGAGGACTCCAGCTACAGCTCAGGGTCAGGGCTCAAGGGTCCCCTTGCACCTTCTCCCCTCTGACCTCGGCTGTAGGTGCTCCTAAACATCTCATTGCCCCCAGACCCTCCCACCACCCAGCTGCTCTCTCCACAGCGAGCTCCAGCTGCCAGCAGCAGACCCCTTGCACATGGCAGAGGACAAGGAGCAGCCACGGAGCACCACTTTGGGGATGGACCTCGCAGCTTGGATGATCTCTGGTGTGGGGCAGGATTGTGGGTCTGTGGGCTTCCAGTGGTGCTTTGGCCGCAAACCCTTGCAGAAACATTAAAAAAAAAATCCATCAGTGCTGGCTCACTGCCCAGCAGAGCCCGAGGCTTTTAAGGATGGATCCCAGCTCCCAGTAGGAACTGGGGAAATGGGAGGAGTGGCTGCAGATGCGGAGCCTGGAGTGTTGCCCGCCCATCCGTGGGGCATCGGGCACCGGCTCGGCAGGGAGCTCCTTCCTGGAAATGTCTGCAGGGTTAAAGGTTGTGGAGAAATGAACTCTTCAAAGGCATGAGAATGGTTGGGATGAAAGGAAATGAGTGGCCAACGGCTGGAGACACGGCTGCCCTGGGGAGGAGGCGGTGCCTTGGCCAGCAGTGAGGACACCTGGTGGGTTTTAGGGGCTGGGAGTGCCCAGCATCAGGGTCCTGGGCTGTTGGGCTCCATCACCCCAGTGCCACCCTGAGCCTCTTGGGTGCCAGAGCTCCCTGCAGATGGCTTATGTAGTGAGCCTCTGAGGACGCTGGTGACCAGGAAGTGAGAGAGGGTCCTGGGTGGGGGTCATTGGGCTGGGGTCTGTCAGCAGAGTATCAGACCTTGGGGTACCAATGAGGTGTCGGGACATGGGGTGGCAATGCCATATCTCAGACCTTGAGGTGTCAATGGGGCACCAAGGCTCCGGGCATCAGTGGGGTGTCAGACCTTGGGGTGTCGCTGGGGCCCAGGCCATGGAATATCAACAAGGTATCAGGACATGGCCATTCGTGAGGTGCCAGTTGTTGAGCATCCATGGGGATCTATGGGTGTCAGTGGGCATCGATGGGCACCCATGAGAGTAAATGGGAGTCACAGGAGATCAATGGGGACCAATGGGGACCAATGGGGACCAATGAGGATCATTTGGGACCGGTGAGAACCAATGGAATGTCGCTGTGACTGCCGCCCGGCCCAATCAGCCGCCGGGATTCCCGCACGCCGCGCGCCGCGCGGAGGGGCGGGGCACCATGGCCCGGCTACGCCCATTTTTCCTATCCGCTCCTTTCGATTGGTGTCTAACCCAGGCCCATCCTTCACCTTGAACCTATGAGAGCGCCGCAGCGGCGGCGCGGACAAGCAGGGATTGGCTGCGGGGCCAGGCCAATGGGGGCGCGGCCGTTCCGGCCCACATAAGGCAGCGGCGAGGCGCGGGCAGCGCAGTGCTGAGCGCAGCCGGGGCGGGTGGGGAGCGGCGAGGCCGGTTCGCTCTAGCCTCCCCTCAGGCACCAACCGCGCCTCGCCGCCGCCGCCCCCCGCGGGAAGCAGCCCTCGCAGCTGCCCTGGGTTGCTGCGGTTTGTCTTTTCCCCCTCCTGTTGTTGTCGCTAAGTTCTCCTCCCCACGCGGCGCTTCCGGCTGGTTTCCGGGCCGTTTCCGGGTGACTCGGGCTCCTCTTCCGGCGGTGTTTCGGCGGGGAGGGCGATGCTGGCGGCGGCGGCAGGGCCCGCTCCGGGCGGCTCGGAGCAGCGCTTCAGTGTCCTGACCTGGGAGCAGGTGCAGCGGCTGGACCAGATCCTGGGCGAGGCTGTGCCCATCCACGGCCGAGGAAACTTCCCCACGCTCTCCGTAAGGCCCCGCACCATCGTCCAGGTGAGACCCGCAGGGCTCCGTTGGGCCTGGGTAGGCCGCGGTGAGGGCCGGGGGATCGGGTGGATGGGCCTAGGGAGGTCGGTGAGGCCCGGGTGGGCCGTGCTGGCCCCCGGGGTGCGCCTTGGCAGGCCCTGCTAGGCCGCGGTGGCCCCCGGGGAATGGCTTAGGACTGGGGAGGGGGTGGTGCAAACCGGGCCCCGCTGCTGCTTTGGACTCTGCCCTGCTCCCGCGGGGGTCAGGGAGAAAATAAAACTGCTGAGGCAGCGGTAAGCGGCCCGCCGGGCCCTGCGCCAGCCACCCGGGCACCCTCCGCCTGCCCCCTCCCCGAGCCGCCCGCAGCGCTCAGCGCACAGCTCCCGGCCCCCGCGGAGCCGAGCCGACCGGGCGGGAGTCCTGGAGGAACTGAGGATGCTCGGAGGGAGGTTTACAAACCGAGGAACCGGCAGCTGTCGTCCTGGGGACGCTGGACTGTCCCCAGTTGTCAGTGCTGAGGGTCTCGGTGGGGCTGACTGCTTGTATGGGAGGTGCCTGCTGCATGGTTCCTGTGTTGTGCAGAGCTGTGTGCATCATGCAGGACCCTCCTGGAAAGAGGCTTCCCTGAAAAATCTGGTGTTTGAAGTTTGTGGCTGCTCCCTGGAACCGCTGCAGCTTGTAGCATGGGTCCTCCTTTGCTTCCTCCCATCCTGTGTTCCTCCTCTCTCTTCTGAGATGATTCTTCGGTGCCCAAAGACCTGCCACATGCAGGTGGCAGAGGCACAGAGGGGTTTGGGGAGCTGCTGGACGTGCGGGGCTCATGCGTTGTAGCAGGCAGTCATTGGTTTCAAAAGCAGATCAGATGTCAGTGTCCTTTGATTCTTGACACACTGACTGTGTGCTCCCGAACATGCCGAGGCCCTGATCTTGTTCAAGAGCTCCTGTTAGTTTAACCATAAAGTAATAACCCTGCTTAATGTTAAACCAACAATGTAGCTGGAATAAGCTGATGCATATTCATGTTTGGGAGGCGACTTCATTCCTCAATAATGACTCATCAAATGTAAAATCGGGCATGTTAGCTTCTAATTAGGAAGGCTCTTCACGAAGCTGAAGCTGAGCTGCCTTTCACAACAGACTCAGCAGCAGCATTTCCGAGCCTGGGCTGCGAGAGAAATATTTTGACTTCAGGCTGGAAAACAGAAAGGTGATGTTTGAAAGGCTCTGCTCTACAAAAGCCTCGGCTGCTTTCAAATTCCTCGAGTTCCTGCTGCATCTGTTGGGGCTAGAAGTGCTCAATTCTGGCTGCTGAAGCTTTTAGAGTGAGTGACAGAGGAGAGCTGTGGGCAGGGCACTGCCCTTGGGTTGTGCAAGGCCAGTGAGGCTCGGTGCTGGTTAAAGCCCAGCCTGGTGAGGCATCAGATGTTCCACCAGTGACTCCTGCTGGGTTCTCTGAGCAGCTTTGGCTAGTGGGAGGTGTCCTTGCCCGTGGCAGGGGTTTGGACCTGGGTGAGCTTTAAGCTCTCTTGGAAGCCAAACCAGTCTGAGTCTATGATTCCAGCAACTGGCTGTCAGGGCTTGTGGAAAGGATGCTGCCACCAGCAACCTGGAAGACACAGTGACTGAGGGCTGTGCTGCTGCCCCAGCTGTGCTGGCAGCCCCTGCTGTAGGGCTGACTAATGTGAAACAAGTAAGCCAAAAGGCAGGCAGCTATTGAGTGCTTGCTGCTGCTGTGGGAGGTTTGCTGCTGTCAGACTCAATTAGCTGAACCACATGGAACGTGAGGTGCTGTTTTGGGAAGCAGGTCAGCAGCTACCTAACCCTGGAAATATCCAACCCTCTGGCAGCGGGGGGAAGCCCAAATACCTGAAGCCACAGAGATGTGCTTTGAGTTGAGACAGGTTGTCAGGAGCCTGCTGTCCTCAGGGAAGCAGCAGCAGGGCTCTCTGCTCACAACTCTGCAAGCTGGAGTGGTTTGGGTGATCTGGAGCAAGACTGGCTTGAGCAGTTAGGGGATTTTGTTTTTTTTTTCTTCCCTCCTTCAGTGATTTCATCTCACATGGGTGGACCTGGTAAGCTCAGAGGGCTGCAGTAAGCCTGGAGCTTATGGGTCTGAAAGGCTGTGGGTCCTGAGCTGCACCCTGAAGGTCCTTAAGCAGATGTTCTTTGGGGCTAGGAAATTAATCCTGCAGGAGATCTTCTTGGGAGCTGGGCCTGGCTCTGCATCCAACACCTCTGTGACCTACATCTTGCCTCTCTAAGCCTAATGGCACAGAACTCAGCTCCACAAGTGGTGTTTGGGCTGTGCCTGGGGTGAGTGACTCTGCTGACTGATCAGCTGGCAGCAAATCCTCACTTGGAACTCCCCAGGATCAACTGGGTGATGTTTGTTCTATATGGGGGAATAACCCTGGGGCTCTTCTAGGAGCAAATTGAATTTTCAGGCTATCAGCCTTGGGAAACAGCTGGGTTGGATGTGCTGGGGGGGACTTGGGACTTCCGATGGTGAGTGGCTCACTGGTTAACTGTTGCCTGGCATGTGACTGTCACCATTCAGCTGGCAAAGAGCCCGGGCACACTTCTAGTCTGAGCAGTAGTGGCTCATGTCAGGGAGCAGCAGGGAACACAGCAGCAGAGAAGCTGCATCCTGAAGGCTAACGACCTCCAAGCTCAGACTTGTTCATCAGTTTGCATTTTCTGGTTGTGAGGGCTCCTGGAGGCACCAGAGCCTCACTGGTGTGGCCTTCAGCTTGTGATGTGCTGAGGGTTGTGTGCTGCAGTCCCTCCCCTCCTAGGTGGAGGTCCTTCTGAACAAAGCTTTTGCAGAGCTGCTGAGACTCATGGAGCTTCAATGTTCTGATGTCACCCAGAGCTGTCAGTCAGCTCAGGAAGGTGTCAACCAAGGAGGGGTTGGCCCCTCTGAGGTTTTGAATATCAGTGGGACAGCCTTGCAGGGCTGCACAACCTGGTCAGACTGGCTTACAGTGCTGCCATTTATCCATTTTATCCTGAGCTTGGGCTCTTTCAAGCTGTAGCCTTGCTCCAAGCACTGGGTGAGCTGGGACTCGGGACACCAGGTAATTGCTGGAGAGGAACATGAAAGCAGGCTGAGAGAAGGGAAGAGCCTCTGGTGGAAGGTGTGAGCTTAATCTTCTTGGGATCTTGGAGCTCAGTTAAACTCAAATTATAAGCTGGTGTCCAGCTGGTTCACTTCATGGTCTTGGGGTTACTTCAGCCTCCTGCATGTTAGGTAATCAGGCAAATGATTCAGCTCCACTCGGCTGAACAAAGCTCTGGAGGTACCAGTGGGTGTGCCAGGCCTGAGCAGGCAGCACTGAAATCTCTGGAGTAACACCCTGAAGATGAAAGCTGCCTCCTGTGCTTGATAGGATGCCAAGGGCAGCACCAAGCTCTGACACACTGGAAATTGTTAGGGTACACTTACGAGTCAGGACAGGACTCGGCTGGGCTGGGGCTGCTGAGTGCCTCTGACATCTTGATCTGCCTTTAATGCATCTTGACAGGCAAAGAGGATGGCCAAGGGGAGAGAGCAGCCCTGATGAAATCGGCAGGGACTGCTGCAGACTGGCATTTGGAGGCCTCTGGTCTGACTGGCCTTGGCTTGATGGCTGGAAGGGCTGGTTACAGCTGTGGGGACTGGGGTGGGGCAGAGACCACCCCAAGTGGTTTACAAGCTCTATGCTTTGGTGGGGGAGGAAGGGCTCAGCAAAGAGCTGCCAGCACAGCAGGAGCAGCAGGTGCAGAGTCCTCTAGTGCAAGGGAAGAACCTTCCTCGGTGCCCTGTTCCCCATGGGTTGCTTTGCCTTTCCCTGTCTCATGACAGGGAGTGGCTCCTGCTGCGGTCAGGCTGATCCAGCAGTGGCTTCCTGCCCCTGAGTGGTGTGTGTGTTGCAGGTGGTCCGCAGCCGGCTGGAGCAGAAGGGGGTGGCAGTGCACAACGTGCGGCTGAACGGCTCCGCTGCCAGCCACGTGCTGCACCAGGACAGTGGCCTGGGCTACAAGGACCTGGACCTCATCTTCGGCGTGCACCTGAAGAGCGAAGAGGTCTTCCAGCTGGTGAAGGATGTGGTCATGGACTGCCTGCTGGACTTCCTCCCCGAGGGCGTCAACAAGGACAAGATCACCCCCATGACGCTGAAGGAGGCCTACGTGCAGAAACTGGTGAAGGTCTGCAACGAGAGCGACCGCTGGAGCCTCATCTCCCTCTCCAACAACAGCGGCAAGAACGTGGAGCTCAAGTTCGTGGACTCCCTGCGGCGGCAGTTCGAGTTCAGTGTGGACTCCTTCCAGATCATCCTGGACTCCCTCCTGCTCTTTGGAGAGTGCTCCGAGACCCCCATGGCCGAGAACTTCCACCCCACGGTCACCGGGGAGAGCATGTACGGCAACTTCGAGGAGGCCATGGAGCACCTCCGCAGCAGGGTCATCGCCACCAGGAACCCCGAGGAGATCCGAGGCGGGGGGCTGCTGAAGTACTGCAACCTGCTGGTGAGGGGCTTCAAGCCGCGCTCGGAGGTGGAGATGAAGGCTCTGCAGCGGTACATGTGCTCCAGGTTCTTCATCGACTTCTCCGACATCGGCGAGCAGCAGCGCAAGCTCGAGTGCTACCTGCAGAGCCACTTCGTGGGCATGGAGGGCAAAAGGTATGACTATCTGATGACCCTGCACAGGGTGGTCAATGAGAGCACAGTCTGCCTCATGGGACACGAGAGGAGGCAGACCCTGAACCTCATTGCCATGCTGGCTGTGCGGGTCCTGGCTGAGCAGAACATCATCCCCACGGTCACAAACGTTACCTGCTTCTACCAGCCAGCTCCTTACGTCAGCGAGATAAACTTCAACTACTACATCACCCACGTGCAGCCCTTCCTGCCCTGCAACCAGCCCTACCCAACGTGGCTGCCCTGTAACTGAGCCAGGGGCTGGCCTCTGCCGAGGTATTTCCTTGCCTTGGGGAGTGGGAAGGGTGGGGAGGGTGTGCAAAAAAGAGAGAAAAAAAAAAAAAAAATAAAACCCAAACCAAAAGACAAAAAAAAAAAAAAAAAAGGACAAAAGAAACCTTCCTGGAGCTGCAACGAAAGGAAACTTCCTGGACTCTTGCTTGAGTGTCTTGTTCCTGGGGTGGCTGGGATGAACCCCATCCACTGTACACTGTGGGAAGTGCAGTGGGATGGAGCCTGGATGCACCNTGTGTGTGTGAGGGGAGATTGTAGAATTACACTGAGGTAGAGCTGCACTGCCCTGGAAGGGGTCTGAACTGGTTGGAGTTTCAGTGTGGGAGGTGTTGGAGGTGTGCAGATCTGTGC
>VWZE01012282.1:400435-412950 GCA_013396675.1 Eubucco bourcierii | reverse complement strand
AGAGTGGCTAAATTCCTTCAAAGGACCAAAGAATCCTGTTAAGTGCCTGTAACAAACACAACTGTACTGTAACCCTCAGCATCTGCTCTGCAGGGGCCAACATCCCAAGAGCCTGAGTGGGAAGTGTCCCGAGAGGAAAAAAAAAAAATGTTTCTGTTGGGTGTTTTTGGGGGTGGGTTGGGGACAGGGAGGGTCTTAAGATCATTTCTAGTGACCTGGCTGAAGCAGGTTCTGCCTGAGGTGTTTTGGGCATAGTTTTTGGCTGTCTGGGAAGGACCAGCTGTAGCAAATAGCTGTCAGAGCAGAGTTGGAGCAGCAGGGGTGGGCTGTGGATTCCTAAAGGAGAAAAAAAAAAAAAAAAAGAAAAAGGAAAAAAAAAATAAATAAAAGGTGTGTGGGGGAGAGCATGGTGGGAAAAGCTCTGGAGCAAAAGCAGCAGGGGCCCACAGCTGAGGTTACTCAAGCTCCCAAGTCTGCAGTGCCAAAGTGTGGCTGTGCACAGCAGTGCTGAGGCAGAGGATGTGCCCAGGAGCCTGCCCCAGGCTGCTGAACCCAGTCCTGTATTTTCTAGGGGAATTTGAGCTGCTGCTCACTTTGGTGGTTTGGTTTTTTTTTTTTGGCATGCAGTGTGAGCTGTAATGCACAAAGTCAGAGGCCAGCTGGGATACCTGGCAAGCACAAACCAGTTAGTTCCCTGGTCAGGTTTCTCCAGCTGCCTCCATGCTGAGGGTTGTTGGTGGCCCTTGTGTCCCCCCTGGGGAGATAGGGCAGAGCTCCTCCAGCCTCCCTGGCTTGGGGGTCTTGCCCCAACCCTCAGTCAGGTCTTATCTTCACCAGCAGCCTGGTTGCAGCTGTGTGATCCAAACTGTGAGCCACAGAGCATTTGACATTCATCCTCTAGCCAGAAATGGGGCTTGGGGGGGGTGGGGAGGGGAGGTTGTGCTGAAGTCAGTTTGCTTTAGGAGAAAGTTTTGTGTCCTTGACAAACCCTCTGGTGTCGTGAGGGCTTTGGCTTAATCCAGGCTGGCTTTGGAGTCCTCTGGTGTCTGGAGCTCAGTGTTTGCTGAGGTGCCAGGATTGCTGTGCCCCTTCTTCCCAGACACCATCTCAGAGCTGACCTGTGCATGGGGCAGAGGTGGGCAGGCAAACAGACATCCCCCCCAGAGGTGCTGCTGCCAGGGATGCTGTGCTTTGAGCATCTTGAACTTGGGGGGTTTGTTGGGGTTGTTGTGTGACACCTGTACCAGCTGGGCAGTTGGAATGCTCTAATAAAGACTAGATCCTTGGAATGTGCAGAGCCAGCTCTGGAACCTTCTTTGGGCTGGGGGCAATGTGGAGTTGGGAGTAAGGGGGTGTGGGGGTGGGAGCCATGTGGGGGCTCTTGCACTTAACATGAACTAACCAGTTTGGAACTGGTCCAGCTTTGCTTCCTGCCCAGGTAGAGCCAAAGCAGTGGCACTAACCAGATAGTTAAGCTAGGTCTAACTGATGCCAGGTCTAACTCTTCCTGCAGAGCAGCTTTGCCTTCATGGGCAGAACTGGTGTGGAGGCTTAGCTGCAACCCAGTAACTCCTCTCTGCCCAGAGCCTGAATCCTTCTGGTGGGAGCTTGAAATGATTTTTCTTTTTTTCTCCAGTGCAAGGTAAAAGTGGCTAAGGGCTGCTGGGGGAGATCCTGTGTGCCACCTGCACAGCTTCAAGGGAAGAGGAGTTGAGTTCTTGCATTCTAAAGCCCAGCTGAGCTCAGGTGGTGTAGCCTGTTCTGACAGGCTGCTGACCCTCTGCCCACAGATCCAAACAGATCCCCTCCTTCCCTTTTGAAGATGTCCAAACGATTCCCTACAGCCAACAGCTCAGCAGGGGCAGCTGCCCTGGAGATTGCACTTTTGGTTTGTGGAGTGTGTGTGTGTGTGTGTGGTGGCAGCTCTGAGCGGGGTGAGCCTGAACTGTTTCCAGCCCTTGCAGTGGTGCTGTGCTGCCTCCCGGGAGGGGCCGTGGGGCGATTCCGGGAGCTACCCTCGGGTTTTGTTTTAAATGTCTCTTTCCTACACCTGTACCACTTTGTCATGCCATGGCTTGACAGACTCACTAGATTCTTTAGAATCTGTTACCAATAAATACAGTGTATTCAACCCTCTGCCTGCCTCTGCTTCTCAGTCTGCTCTGCCCTGACCCAGCCTATGGACCAACTCCTCACCTGGAGTGGGCTGAGCTGGGAACCTGGTGCTGGTCCTGGATGAACATTGCTGGGACCCCAGGCTGCTTGGTCCCTTGAAGCAGCCAGAGGTGCCCGAGGGGGGGTGGGTAAGCTGCTGGCAGGCAGCTCTGGCAGGTCTCTATTTATAACCCTGTTCTTTGGTGCTGGGCAGCTCCTCCTTGCCTGCGGCTCCTCGAGTTGCTGCGGGGGAGGGGAGCAGAGAGCCCTGCTCCTTGTGGTGGTGTTGGGAGGCTCTGGCTGATGGCTTTTCATGGCTTTGTTCTTTGCTGGTGATGGTGAACAGCACAGAGTTGCTGGGGTGGTTAAGATCTGCCTGATGTGTGTGGCTGACCCAGCTGCAGGGCAACTCCTCTGGGAAGGAGGAGGCTGAGAGGCTCTGAATGGTTTCTCTCCCAGCAAAGCTTGGATCTTGCTGTTCAGGCCAGGGATGCCTGGGAGCTGCCTGTAGCTGAGTGCAGGCTCCTCTAGCTCTGGCTGCCCTCCAGCCTAAGATGAAGCTTCACTTTCCCTTGCCTGGGCTGCAGGCAGCTCTGGTTCCACTGCAACAGTGGAGCTGACCAGGTGCCAGTCCCCTTTGGGGCAAACTCCTTGGCTCTGTCTCCAAATGTTCATAGCCCAGAGCCAAACCTCCCTCAGACAACTGCTCTGGGTTGTTGTTGCTGGGTTGGCACCAGGTGAGATGGTGTCCCTGTCACCTGCTCCATCAGGACTCTGCTCTTGCAGAGCTGATTTCTCTCTCAGCCCCTTGGCAGTGAGATGGATGCTCGGCTGCTGCTGGCATTCACCAAGCTGCTGCCTTCCCTGAGCGTGTCTCATGTCTGGGAGAGGCTCTGAAATAGCTGCCTGGCTCATCAACTGCCTCCTCAGTGCCAGTGCCTGGTGCTGCCATGGCTGCTGATGCTCTGAATAAGCTGCCTCTGGATTTGTGACCCTGAGCAGAGCAGCAAAAGCCCTGACAGTCGCTGGCCATTGTTGGAGCGGATCAGGCCGTACAAAGGGATGGTGGTGGAAAGTACTGGTGGTGATCAGAAAGGAGCTATCAATGTTTACCACTCAGATTTGGATCCCTCTTTTGTTAGCTGTCAATTAAAAAAAAAAAAAAACAAAAAACAAAAAAACAACAAACCAAAACCAACAACCCAAACTCTGTTTTCTGACAGCCTGGAGTCTCTTCTTTGGTGCATTTTGGGCAGAGGGTGATGAACAGGGCAGGATGTAGCCCGAGGTGCTGGTGGATGAGGTTTGGGTGCTGCTCTAAGCCCTGCCTCTAGAGCTTTGCTCCCAGGCAGGACGTGGAAGGTGGCAGTGGCTCTGCCCCAGCTCTCTCTATATTTAGAGCCTGGTCTGCTGCCTGTGCCAGACTGGTCTGGGTTGTGCTGGCAGTGCCCAGCTCAGCTAACTGCAGTCAGGAGTGGAGGAGCCCACGCTGCAGTCTGTGTGTGGGCACAGCACGTGCCCTACAGCACCTCAGCAGAACTGGAAGGGGAGCAGTGCCCTCAGAGATGCCCAAGCTCAGGGTGCCACCAGACCGTGGCCAGGATGTGCAATGCAGCACTCCCGGCTGCAGCCCTGCCCGCGGCAGCTTTTCTCCTGGCTGAGCTCCAACAGCGCTGCCGCGACAGGAGCTGCTCTCGGCCTCCGGGCTGCAAGCAACATCTTGCTCTAACCTCCTGCTTTCAGCTGCCCTTCAGCTGTCAGCTCAGTGCTGGGGCTGGCACCATCTGTATGCAGGTGGGTAGCTAGACCCAGCCTGGCATTCAGCGTCTGGCTCGGCCTCTTTGGTGAGGGGAGCAGCCTCCCTCCCTCCCTGCCTGCATGCCTTCCTCCTCCTCGGTAGCCGCTGGTGGTAGCTGTGCCATCTGAGCTCAAACGGCAGGAGCAAGCCTGGCCCTGCAGCTCCCCTTGCCATTTATAGCCGTGTCTGGGCTCTCCGGCACTCGCACCCTGCCGCTGCCAAGCACGACACAAATGCTCCATTGATAGGGACGTGCCAGAGGGCAGCTGGCTCCTGCTGTAGGACTGGGATGGAGCTGAGCTGCTGGGGGATGGCACAAACTTGGTTCCTTTCGCCGTGTGCCTGAGGCTGGGAAGCAGCTGAGCCGTGGGGTGAAGGCTGATGGTGAGAAGCTGCAGGGTGCAGCTTGAGCTCTGTCGCTGAGCCTCTCCTGTCTGATCTCCATGCCCTGGCTGCTGAAAGTTCTGATTCAGCCTTTCGTGTGCCAGGCAGGATTTCAGCTCCAGTTAGAGCTGGTTTAGAGGCAGGAAAGTGTGCACCTGAAGGTGCAGCTGCTCTGCGTCTGCAGCCTCCAGCTGTTGCACAACTGGACCATCACATGGGCAAGGGATGAGTCGTCCTTGCACCCCCCCAGCCCACTGCACGTCCCTCCAGCCATGCCGCAGGGAATCAATGGCATTTCCAGGAGGGAAGAGGGCTGGTGGGCGGCAGTGCCGCTTGGAGGCAGGCGCTGGGCGGGAGCGGTGCCAGGCAGGCACGGGGCCATGTGTCAGCTCTTATCTCTGCCCTGCAAGCCAGCTCACGCAGTGCCAGGAGCTCCCCTCCTGCTGCCAGCCTCCTGTAGCCTTTCCCAGTTCTCAGAAAGAGAGCCAGAGCTCTCTTTGGTGATTGATGGAACCACCTCACAGAACCACAGCATGCCAGGCTGGAAGGACCCCCAAAGATCCTCTGCTCCAGCCTCTCTAGGTGATGGTGTGGTTGAAAGCAACTGGCACAGCACCCTGGTAAGCTGAACCTGCAAACTGTCCAGTGCAAGGCAATCCACTGCTGCCCTCAGGAGATGGTTCCAGTGGCTGTCTGTGCTCATGGGGAAACATTTTCTTCTGGAGTCCAATAGAATGCCCCCAGCAGGACCTTGTCCCCATCACCCCTTGTCTTCTCCATGGCGCTGCTTGTTCAAAGGGAGTCTCCATCCTCCTGGCAGCCTCCCTGTCCTGCTCATGGTGGCAAGGCCTCTCCTAAGCCTTTGGGGCAGCTCCGTGCAGAGCTGTCCGGGGCCCAGCTGCCAGCAGCAGGGTGATTCCTCGTTGTCCTTCCCTGTGACACAGCAGCACATTCACTCTCCTTATCTCCCAGCCCCCAGCCCCAGCCGGAGCGGTGCCTCCCTGCCGGCAGCAAAGAAACCATCGAGCAGCTCCTTCCCCAGGCTGTTTGTGTGGCCTACATTTCTGCCTTGTAATCCAAGGAGGGGCTGGGTGCAGGACACCCCTGCAGCCCTGCTCCCGCAGCAGCAGCCTGGCGTGGCTGGAACTGGTGATTACTTTAAGCATCCCTCTCCTGAGCTGCAATTAGAGGCTGCTTGGGCTTGAAATCTGCGTGGCCAGGTCCTGACTCACAGCTGCTGCTGCCCTGGGCAGTGCTGCCTGCGTTCCTGCCAGGCTGGACACAGGTTAACCACCCTGCCTCAGCTGGTACCCGTGGAACGTGTTGAGCCAGTTCCTGTCCCTGCTCCTCCTCCTCTTCCCCTAGACCATCCCTTCATACTCCTGAGCCCAAAGGTTGAGCATCAGGGTGCAAACCCCCCCCTCACAGAGGGCTTTTCTTGCTGCCACAATGAGGCTTGGAAGGAATCAATCCCTGAAAATCCTGGCCCCATCCTCTTGCCCCCAGCCTTTCAGCTCTCACTGGGCAGATCCCTCTGGGGCTGCTCTTCTCCAGGCTCAGCAGTCCCAAGGGCTCTCAGCCTTTGCCCCTCACATCTTCCATGGAGGAGATTAATTCATAGAGTCAGGGAATGGGTTGGGTTGGGAGGGACCTTAAAGCTCATCCAGTCCCAACCCCTGCCATGGGCAGGGACACCTCCACCAGCCCAGGTTGCTCAAGGCCTCATTCAGCCTGGCCTGGAACACATCCAGGGAGGGGACAGCCACAGCCTCCCTGGGCAACCTATACCAGTGTCTGCCCACCCTCACTCTGAGGATTTTCTTCCTCATCTCCAGTCCCAATCCGCCCTCCTCAAGCTCCAATCCCCCAGAGGCCTGCCCTGGTTCAGACTTTATCAGGATCCCAGCACTACCATCCTGGGCTGGCTCAAACACCCTGACTGTGAGTGCTGAGTGCAGGAGGGTCTTAGTCCTTCCCCGTGGCGACAGCCACTCGTGGGGACCTACAGAGCATGTGTGGCCTTCCCTGTGGCACTGAGGCTTGTCACAGGGGCAGCTGTGGGCTTTGTGCCCTGTCCTCCCACAGTGGGCACCCTTTGGAGCCAGCTGCTCGCTTGGGGCTGGGCACTGCAATTCCAGCTCGTGCTTGGCGGGCACAGGGCACCGTGACTAAGCCACATCCTCACCCCTAGCCCACGTCAGGAGTGACCTCAACCTGGGAGGGGTTGGGTGCCCTCCACCTCCCATTAATGCCCAGGGAGCTGGAGATGGGCAGCGTAGCTAATAGCAGTAATTGCTCGGTGGTTAATTAGCTGATGAGTTGCTCTCCCCTGGCAGGCTGCCTTGGGGCCAGCCTCAGCTCAGCCACCCTGAGGCCATCCTGGGCTACACAGGGGAGCCAGGAGAGACCCCAGGGACAAGCTCTGTTCCCCAACCAGCTCCCAGTTGCACAAACCACAGTTTCTCCAGTGCCAAATCCAAATCCAACTTCTCTACCATCCCTTCAATTCCTCGTCTCCAAGCAACTCTTTTTTTGCTCCTCAGGATGGGGAGAGTAAAAGATGTTCATAGAACCACCTGGTTGGAAAAGTCTTTAAGATCCTCAAGAACAGGCTGCCCAGGGAGGTGGTGGAGTGCCCAACCCTGGAGGCATTCAAGGAACCTGTGGCCATGGCACTTGGGGCTGTGGTTTGGTGGCCATGGTGGTGCTGGGCTGATAGTTGGACTCAGTCTGAGATCTTTTCCAGCCCAAACAGCTGTGTGATTCTAGGCCTTCACAATCCCAGGTAAGTCCAAACCCATCAGCAGCTGGGAAGAGTCAGCTCCTGCCTGTGGGCAAGCTGCCGGCAAACGCTGCCGGCTCCAGCGTGCTGGCAGCTGGGAGGTGCCACCAGGGCTGGGCTGGAGACTTCATCTGCCCTGGAGCAACTGGTGGGGTTCAGCCCACGCCAAGGCAGCCGTTGGCAGGTGAGGGTCCTGCAGGGTGTTTGGGTCCTGCAGGGTGTTTGGGTCCTGCAGGGTGTTCGGGTGCTGGGGCTTGTCCAGGAGCTGCTCTGCTTGCTCCTCAGCTCAGGGCACAGCGAAGGCTCCCAGCTCCTCTGCACATTGCATGGGTGAGAGGAAGGAAGGGAGGAAGGCAGGAAAGCAGGAAGGGAGGAAGGTTCATCCCGCAGCAGTTGTCACTCCCCTAACCCTTGGAAAGCCAGGATTATCCTATAATTGAGGAAATCCACCCTCTCATTAGCCTCGTCGCTGCCTGCTGCCTCCTTCCCTTTCCTGATTTCCTCTCAGGGGGGTGCCCACTGCTGCCCCCAACCCTCCGCAAAGGTCCCACCAGCCCTGCCTGGGTCTGGGGAACCTGGCAAGCTGCTGGGGTGGCCAAAGGGTTTCCCCCAGCCACCAGCTTGTGCTGCCGAGGGCTGTGGGATGCAAGGTGCTGGGCTGGGTGTTTTTTCCTCTCTGCTCCAGCTGCAGGCAGCTGCCTGTGTTTGCCTCCAGGCTGCTTTAGGGTGAAGCCTAATCCTCTGCACAAGGTTTGCTCCTTGGTGGAGCTGCCAGCAGGAGCAGGCTCCTCCCTGAAGCCCCCCCAGAGGAGTGTGGTCGGTGCTGAACACAGCCTCTGCACAGCAGCTCCTGCATCCCGTGCCAGGACATCCCTCAGGAGCAGGGAACGGACTGTCCCCTGGAGCTGACTGCGCCAGGGGCTGAGCATGCCTGTAAAGGACTCAGATCCAAGCCCATCTTCACCAGTGAGTTCCAGATGTGGCACATCTGCCTAGGAGGAAAGCTGCGTTGGGCTCTCCTGGAATCATCATCCTCCTCCTGACTCTTCCTGCTCATTTCGTGGCAAGGGGAAGAGACCCAAACTCTGCCAGCCCCAAACTCTGCCAGCCTCAGACTCTGCTAGCCCCAAACTCTGCCAGCCCCAATCACTGCCAGCCTCAGACTCTGCTAGCCCCGATCTCTGCCAGCCCCAAACTCTGCCAACCCCAATCTCTACTGGCCCCAGACTCTGCCAGCCCCAAACTCTGCCAGCCCCAAACTCTGCCAACCTGTGTTTTTTGCCCAGGCATGGTGGTGGTAGGGGTGGATGTGCTGCCCCTGTCCATGCAGAGAGAGCACCCAGGCCTGGGAGAGCAGCTGGGGTGCAGAGGACCTGGGGAGGGGTGCTGGGGGAGGGGTGCTGGGGGAGGGGTGCTGGGGAGGGGCACTGGGGAGGGGCTGTCCCTCCAGCCCTGAGCAGAACCTGGCCCTGCCTGCTGGTGGCTGCATGGCTGGGAGCTGGGCCAGCTCGATAAGCCCTGCATGGCTGGGCTAGGCCAGGCTCTAGGGGCCACTTCCAGGGAAAACTTGGCTGTGGGAGCAGGCAGCAGGGAAGAGCAGCAGGGTGGTTTCCCTTGGCACAACAGGGGACTGGCTGGGGTCTCCCTCAAGCCAGCCATGCCCTCAGCCAGGCTTTCCAGGGTGCAAACAGGCTGGGCAGCTCCATCAGGAAGGGTGAGGAGATGCCCTGTGTGAGCACTGGGTGAGGGTTTCAGGGTGCACAGTGTGGGGAGGGCTCTCAGCAGCTGGCAGTCTCCAGTGGCTGTGCTGAGCTCTGGCTCTGGCTCACACTGCAGCTCGTGGGGAACTTGAAATGCCAGGGTTGGTTCAGCCAGCTGTGTGTCCTGGTGTGAAGGTGCCATGTGGCAGAGCCCAAATGCCAGCACAAGGTGTTCACAGCACCCCTGTGGAATGGTTTGGCTGGGAAGGGATCTTCAAAGCTCATCCAGTTCCCAACCCCTGCCATGGGTAGGGACATCTCCCACCAGCCCAGGGTGCTCAAGGCCTCATCCAGCCTGGCCTTGAACACTGCCAGGGATGAGGCATTCAGAACTTCTCTGGGCATTGGGAAGGGACACTGAGCATGGCTGAGCCCAGCACACCCTTGAGTTGCATCCCACCTGCCCCCCTGGCTCCATCTGGGCAGAGCTGCTGCCCACACCTTGTCCTCCAGTGCCTGAGGCTTGCATCATCCCAGTGAGAATTGCTTTATTCAACCATGCCAGAGGGACTGAGTGGCACAGGTGCCACCAGCCTGCTGTCACACCAGGACACCATGGGTATGCAAGCAGGACAGCCTGGAGCAAGGTGCCATTGGGGGTGCCAAGGGAACATCACCCTCCCAGTGCAGACAGGATGGTTTTGGGGGTCCCCACGCCATGTGCCACACCCAGGGAAGATCTTTTAATTGTCCCCTCACAGCACACAGGCTGGCAACAGGAGGGGATGAGGAGAGAGAAGCTTGGTGGTGCTCACTGCCCAGGGAGTCCTCTCCTGCCCATGCTGCTGGGGCTGGCAGAGCAGGGCAGGGCCAGCGTGTGCCCGGCGGCACTCGGCACACGTCCTGCTCGTGATAAGGCCACCAGAGATAAGGGCCTGGCTGTCCCCATGCCCTGTGCTGTGCTCCAGCCTGCTCCCTTGGCCCTGGGCTGGGGGGGGCAGGGGGGGTGTGTGTGTCAGCTCCAGCCTTTGCCCTCCCTTTCCAGCTGCCCTGAGCCCCTCTGGGCAGCTCTGGGCAAGCTGAGGCCTGTGTCCTGCTCCAGAAGCACTCAAAGGCACTGACTGCAGGTGGTGCATGGACTGAGGAGGAGATGTGGGTGCCCACTGTCACCTGGGCTCTCAGGTTGGCATGGCATGGCCTAGGGCTGGGGCTACCTTGTGTGAGGCTCATGCTGGAGAGAATCATGGAATGGTTGAGTGGGAGGGGACCCTTAAAGGTCACCCAGGCCAACCCCTGCACTCACCAGGGACATCCCCAACCAGAGCAGGCTGCTCAAGAACCCCAAACCATCTCACCCAGGATGGTTCCAGCCATGGGGCAGGTCTCACCTCTCTGGGCAACCTGGCACAGGCTCTCCCCACCTTCAGTGCTGAATATTTCTCCCTTCTCTCCAGTCTCAATCTCCCTCTTTCAATTCAAACCATCCCCCCTTGGCCTGTCCCAACAGGCCCTGCTCAAATCTCTGTCCCCAGCTTTCCACTCACTCCTCAAAGCACTGAGAGGCCACCAGAAGGCCTCCCTGCAGCCTTCTCCTCCCCAGGCTGAACAACCCCAACTCTTACCCTGCAGAAGTTGGATCCTGCCCCACAGTGACAGCTGTGAACCTCCCCACCAGGGACCCTCTTCTCCACTACAAACACAAAGCTTCAATTTGGCCAAAATTTTGGCAGCAAGGGGAGATTTGAGCTTAAAATTCAGAGCTGGAGGTTGAAATGGGCAATGAGGGCTTGGAGAGTTCTGTCCCTGGCAGCCCGTGGGGCACCCTGGGCTTAACTTCAGGACCTTTCCAGGCTTTGAGCTCGGAGCAGCTCCGTGGCTCAGCAACTGCTTCAAACTCACCTTCTCAGCTGGAGGAAGGACTACGAAGGTTTTGGGAAGGAGAAGAGTGGGGAACACATACCCCCCCCTAGAACCCACTTCAGAGGGGCTTCGGTGAGCTGCGCTGAGCTCTGTGGGGCTCTCCCGGCAGCAGGGAGCAGCTCCCCCCGCGGCGAGCAGCAGGGACCTGATCCAAAACCTTCGCAGGGAATTTTTCCGTCGGCCGCGCTGGGCTGCAGATCAAACCTTGGGTGACCTGCGGGGCTGACAAAGGCAGAATGGACTCTTGGGGTTTGTTTAATGTCCCCGGGGCTGGGAAGGGACGTTCCTGGTCTCCAGAGATGCCTTTGTTCCCGGGTCGGGCACTGTAGCGCGGAGCCCCAGCGGCGGGTGCGCTGCCCTGGGCTTTCGGCTCGGCCCTCGGGGGCGGGGGGGAAGATGAAAGCTGTTGGCTCTTGGTGCTCTCAAGGATTTACGGTGATTTTAGGACTCTGCAGGTGCTGCAGGGTCTGTTCTCCAGGACTGCACCCCAGGATGCAGAGGGAGGGATGGGCAAGCAATGCCCTCATCTGCCCGGGGTGGAGGAGAGAGGACCACCCCACGGAAGGCTGGAACAGGAGCCATTCTTAGCTCTCACAAGGCTCCTGTGTCCCACAGCCCAGCCCAGCAGGAGATGCTGCCAGGACAGGGGCTGGCAGCACCCAAATCTCACCATCAAGACTCCCCTGGTGAGAGGGAGGAGATGGGTGCAGGAGGGTGGTGCTGGTGGGTTTCAGTTTCCAATCTTTCTCTGTCCTGCCACCAATTCCTGCAGCAAGACCTGGCAGTGCCCTTGCTGCAGCCAAGTTGGATGTGCTCAGCCATGGCAAAGCAACCTGTGGCTGAGCCACCCCCCAAACCTGGCAGGCCACAAACACACAAAGCTTCCACATCCTCCTTCCCAGCAAAACCAGGGTACAGCTTCACTGTGAGCCCACAGCATTGTCTGCAGCCTTGCTGACCCCCTGCCCACTGTAGCCATGGGCAGCTCCTTGGTAGCCAACACACAGGAGCTGGCAGAGGCCACAGCTCTTGCTCCGGGTGGTTGTTTTGCCCCTCAGGGAGGGGTTATCAGGGCAACCACCTTTTTCCAGTCAGGACAACAGCTGAGTGGCAGCACAAGGACAAGGCATGTCCCTGGGGCTAGAGGGGCCCTGGGGACAGGGGTGTGGCTTTGTCTATCACAAGGGAAAGGACAAAAAACAAGCAGGGAAACTCCAGTGTCTCCTGCAGCCGTGGGAGCTCTGCTGGCACCAGCAAAACTTTCCATGGAAATGGGTGGCACCGGAGATAAAGCCTCACCTCTGGGACATAACCAGGGTGGCACACCTTGCCCCGTGTCCTCCAGGTGCTGTTTGGGCACCCAGGAGACCACAGACCACCACTCGTGTGGGTGGGAATGACTTCATGGTGTCCCACGTTGGGAATGGGCACTCAGGAGGTAGAACAGCATCTCCTGGTGATGTTGGATGTCCTCTCTGGGGCAAAGCTGCTGGGTTGGTTGTTGGTTGGGTTGCTGTTGGGCAACAGTCCCTCCTCATCCTCAGGGAGCTGGTGCCAGCAGGGAGCTGGTGCCAGCCAGTGCCATGGACAGAGGAATCAGTGCAGCCTCAGCAAGTGTGCAGATGGCACCAAGCTGTGTGGCACAGTCACTTGCTAGAGGGCAGGGATCCATCCAGAGGGACCTGGACAGGCTGCAGACCTGTGCCCAGGCCAGTCTCATGAGATTCAACAAGGCCAAGTGTAAGGTCCTGCACCTGGGTAGGCACAATTCCAAGCA
>VWZE01012282.1:367689-385548 GCA_013396675.1 Eubucco bourcierii | reverse complement strand
TGAGAAAGGAGGATCTGGGAAGGGGGAAGGTCACTGGGAAAGGCTGCAGAGGTTACTGGGAGGTCATTGAGAAAGGCTGAACCGAAAGGGGTTTACTGGGAAGGGTTACTGGGAAAGGCTGTGCTGGGAAGGGATACTGGGATTTACTGGGAAGGGTTAGGCTTGAAGGCTGGTCTGGGATGGGCTGCTGGAACAGCTGGGTTCAGGTCTGCAGCCCCTGGGAGGAGCAACTCAAGAGGCTCCTGGTGCCTCACCAGTGGCAGGGAAAAGGGCAGGGGTATGTCCTCATCTTGTCCCTTCCAGGCTGGGCTAGGGTGTCCCAGCCTGGAGCTGTCCCAGCCTTGGGGTGCAGGGGATGTGGCACCAAGACAGGATGTCCTTGGTTGCATGACGGTTACAGCAACGTCTCTGCCAACGTCATCATCGTTGAGGATGGTGTTAACGGAGCTGAGAGTGGGTTGAGTTGGAACAGGCAGGGGGCCGGGAGTGGGAGGAGGCTGCTGTCACCCTGCTCCCCCTTGAGGAGCCTGGGTTTGGGGGTTCTTCCAGCTGGGATGTCATGCTCAGTGGCTGCATCGTCACGAAGGTGCGTGGGGTAAAGCTTGCTTTTGTTTCCCAGAGACAGGATAAAAAAGGATGATAGGAACCTGGTGCCAAGGTCTCATCCCACCCTCAGACAGGAGCAAAAACCTGAGCTGACAAAACAAAACCCATCCTAAAGCTGTTCCAGGCAGAGCCACATCTAGGCCTGTGCAGGACATCATCCCCACCCCATGTGGGCTGGTGGCAGCTTTGCTTCCCTTACCTTAAGAGGCAAAAACCCACCCCATCCCTCGTGCTTTGCGTGGCATTCCTGCTCCTGCCAGCGCTGCCAGACACCGGAGCAGCGTCAGAGGCTGCTGCGTCACTGCTCCCGGCCCCTGCTGCCTGCTTGTCCCTTCCCTGCCCAGCTCCCACCGCACCTCCCCTGCCTGCTGCTGGGGACATGGCCCCGATACTTCCTTCAGCTCTGGGGGCTGCAGTTCAGGCTGTAGCAAAGCCAAAGCCCAGGATGAAACATCTCTGTGTTGCTGTAGAGAGGGGGTTGGGGATTTGAGGGGTGCTGCTCCATCACTGGGTCAGGGTCAAAGCTCTGTTGCTCCTCCTTCTGCCCCCAGCCCCAAGGAACTGTGGGCACAGGCAGGTGTGGAACACATCTTCCTCTCTGATGGTTTGCTCTGCTTTGGTGGAACCTCAACCCCCAAGGCTAACCCCAAAGGGGCAGAGGGCTGGGATCTGTCCTGCAGTGAGCTTCCCTCATTCCCAGAGTGAGTCTTTGGAGTCACTGAGGCTAGAGGAGCCTCTTCAGGCTGCTCCATCAGCCACCTGCTCACAAAATCATTCGTTTTTGAGGCCATCCCCCAGGGTTCTGCTGCTCAACACCTTCCCAGCTTCAGTCCCTAATCCAAGGTAAGAAAAAGAAATGGAAACAGGGAGCAGCTGCACCTGGGTGTGAGTTTAAGGAAGAAGGAGCCAGATGTGCTAGGGATGTTGGCCAGTGAGGCCGAGGATGTTTCCAAGCCTCCTCCCATAGTGACTGTGTCCCCAGGCTGTCCTAGCCAGGCACAACGAATCCCAGGAGATGAGCAGACAGACACTTGCAAAGGCTAATAACAGAAAACCACCAAAGCTGCTCCCCAGGGTCTGTCACTGCCTGAGCCCCAGAAACCCTCCCAGGCTGCTGCAGCAGCTCTGCCGGTGCTGGAGAGCTATTAATGATTTAACAGAAGAGCCTAAAACTAGCAGCACTCAGCAGAAGCCTCTCTGAAGCACAAGCCCAGCTGAGCCTTGTTCTCCCTTCCTTGGCAGCTGCCCTCTGCACCCTGCACTGGGAGTCACTGACTGCCAGGGTGGGGCACCTGGCTGCATCCCACAGCCAGCCCAGTGCCAGTCCCTGTTAATCCCTTGAGGATGCTCCCAGTTATTCCCCAGAGATGCTGGCAGCCAGTCCCGCACCAGCCATACTCTGCCCCTGGGTAGGGCAGCCCTGTGGAGGACAAAGCTGAGGCTCCTGTGCTGGCTTCTTGTTTCCAGCCTCTTTAAAGCCCCATGCTGGGATGTGCTCCAGAAACCTGGAGCCTTTTTTCAGGCAGTAAATCACTAATGGTGGTGCAGCTCTCCCGCTGGCACTGCAAGATTCTCCCCAGGTGTCCCCAGCTATTAGGGCAGGGGCAATCCAAGTGCTGCTCTCTCATCCTGGCCCAGTTTAAATGAAGGAATCCTGCACTAGGATTTCAGCTTTAAGCTCCACATCAACCCAGCTCCTTGCTCTGCTGTCCTGGACCCAACAACACTGGCAGCAGCAACAGCTTGGGATTGAAGTCCTGGCACACAGTGGCAGCTGGGCTGGGAGGTGGTGGGGCATGGGGTCAGTGCAGGAGCTGAGGGGCATTAAGTGTGGTGCTGGACTCAGTGGGTCATGCTGTGCTGCTCAACTGATCTTGGTAGTGCCAGGTTTGATGGAACAGCACTGGGAGAGGTTTTGTGGCTGGAATCTGTGCTGAAGGCACCTTGCAGAGCAGTGCTTTGAGTTATACACACAGGAGAATGTGGCCAGGGAAACGACACTGCCTGGAGTCCTGCACAGCCTTCCTGTGCCAGAGGCTGCAACAAACGAAGGCTGTCTGTGTGCCCTTCAGAAAAGGAATGAGCTGCTTGGCACTGGCACCATCCTTACATCAATTCTCTCTCCCTCTCTCCTCTTTCCTCTCAGAATCTGGTTATTGTGTCTGAGATGCTCCAGCTACATCCTCCACGTGTGGCTGGGGACCTGCCAGGCTCCTTCTCCACCTGCCCTGCTGTTGCCCTCCTCTCCTGGCTTGATTCCTTTCCCCCAAACCTTCAGGGAAGGATCCGACACCCCCCCCCACCCCCACCCCCCCCCAGGAGTGAATCAGCATTTTTCTGCAGAGAAGCACTGAGTCACCAAGGAGGAGCAAACAGGATGAGTTGTACCTCACAGTCCCAGTGTCCAGGGAGCTCTGGACATCCCCACAGCACATGTCCCCCAAATGCTGCCGCTGGCCCCAGGGAAAGAAATTCCAGCAGCAGAAGGGATGGATGATGCTGTTGCTTCACAGAGTGCTAAGCAGAGAGGGTGAAACCACTTCCCACCAAGGTACCTCCATGGAGGTGAGGAGTGTTTGGGGCAAGAATCTTCAGGGTGGGGATTCTTTGACACCTTTAAGTCCACCAGAAGGTCTCTCTGGAGCCTTCACCCTGCAAGTTGAACACTCCCAACTCTTGCAGCCTGGCCTCCCAGAAGAGGACTTCCATCCCTCACAGAATTGCTGCGGCCTCCTCTGGCCCCTCTCCAACAGGTGCCTGTCCGTGCTGTGTGGAGGGCTCCAGAGCTGCCCCAGCACTGCAGGGGGGCTCAGCAATGCGCAGCAGTGTGGGGACAGGGGTCCGTGAGGACAAGTACATGGGGACGAGGACCCTTGATGACAGGAGGCGTTTGAGACAGGGGTGCTTAGGGACAGAGGTCCGCAGGGACAGAGTCCATGAGGATGGAGGCCACGGGGGTGGGCACCAGGAACGAGAGGGGCGGGGCCGTGCGGAGCAGCTTCGCGGCCGCCTTCAGCTGTCCCTCGCGGCGCCCCGTCGGGCCGGGTCACGTGGCTCACCTGCCCAGGTGAGGCGGGGCCGCGCCGGTCGCCGTTCCCTGGCTCGCAGGTAACGCGGGGGCGGGGTGGGGGTCGGGGTCGCGATGCCGTCGTGAGGGGAACGCCCGGTCCCGGCTCTGACCTTAGCCCCCGGCCTTGGCTTCAGCCCCTGGCCCACCGCCGCGCGGCACTTTCCCCGGTGGGGCCGCCCGGGCCGGGCCTGGGGGCAGCAGCAGGCCGCGATCGGGAGGGAGGGACTGCGGAAAGAGAGAGGTGCAGGAGCTGCTGCCTTCCACACCCCAATGATCCCCACAGTCGTCCCCGAACGCCGAGGCGGGGGTGCCGTCCCTCGGCCAAGACCGGCTTTTCACTCCTCTGTGCGCCCCGGGCCTCACCCGGCACAGGAGCCCCCAGGCCGTGTGCCCCGTCCGCCCTCAACGGGGCTGCGGGCAGCTTCTCCTCTACCCCCGTCCCCACCAGGTCTGTGTTTTTCGTTGTGCCCTCGGCACTGTCCCTTTGCGCTGCTCTGGGACCTTCGCTAACCTTGCCCTGGGGAGGTGGTGTCGGTAGGAACTGTCTTGGGGTTGGGATTTGGCTTTTCCTTGGCACTTTCGGGGGTCAATTTAGCTTTCAAAGGTTAAAAAACTTCAGCGGGGAGCACAGTGAGGAGGGTGTGCGGGAAAGGGCAGGCCCTGCCGAGACGGGTCGGTGGCCCCACTAGGAAACGACACTGCTGGCTTCTCCCCACCGTTCAGAGGACAGCCAGGGCCCAGGGCAGGCAGAGGGGCCCCTGCTCGGTGCCCAGGATGGTTTTACCTCTTCTAGTGCCTCCTTTATGAGAGAGAAGGGGCAAATTTTGTTTCCCTGCACTGTGGTGGAGTCCTGATGGTCAGCCGTTGCTTTCTCCCTAGATTGAGGAGAACTGTCAATCTCCTCTCCTGAATGCAGGTCCTCTGGCCCCTTTTTAACTCAAAGTTTTGTCCTCCCTAGCTCCTAAAGCCAGCGGCAGCCTGGTTATGGGCAGGCCGAGGTGGTGGTTCGGGGTAGGTTCACCAATGAATTCAGCTTTTCTAACACTTTGGCAGGACATCCTGACCTCTGAACAATGAAGATCTTAGACCCTGGCTAACTGTGAGATGTGCAGCCTGCTCCTGAGCCCCTCCTGAAGCAGATGTTGAAGCTTTTCAGGAGGATCTTCTCAGTGCCTGTGTGAGTGCAGAGGAACGTCCCAACGACCTGGTGAGTGTCAGCTCAGCTCTGGATTTTACTCCAAGCTGTTTGTGGCTGCAGGTTTCAGTCCAGTCTGTTACTTGTGCTGGAGAAACTGGTGGATCAGGGAGCTGGGTCTTGTGTGAGCTCTTCAGGTGAGTGATCTGATGGTCACAAACAGGAGCTGTGATGGGCAGGGGCCGGAGGTGGTGTTGGTGCAGCTGGAGGTTTGTGCAATGTCAGGCAAATGATTTAATCTCAGAGTCTGCAAATCTCCTTCTGTCTTCCCTGTGACAAAAATGCTCTGGACTGTCAAAATATTGTTCTGTAAATGATGGTTCCTGTGTTGGAGCTCCTGATGAGGCTTTGATATGAAGACAAACATCCCAGGAAGCCATTCTGTGCTTCCTCCAGCTCCAACGATTCCTGTTTGTCTATCAGTTTTGAGCTGCAACATAAAAATTATGAAGCTGGAGAGGGGGAAAGATACAAATCCCTGTTGTTGTGCAGTGAAAGCAGTCAAAACTCCCTCCTAATGCTGAGTCTGGGGAGCTCATCCCTGAAACTGCAGCATCTGGGGCTTTTATAATTAACATCTTGGCCAGGAATGCGCAGAGGCAGCTCCTGGAACAGACACTGCTTACAGGATTCTTGTAAGCTGATGGAAGCAAAGTATTCCTGGAAAGCAGTGAGGTGCTGGAGCTTCCTGCTTTGGGGCTGGATCTCTTTCCCTGTGAGGCCAGCAGGACTCTTTGCTTCCAGAAAAGGGGAAAAGTGGCAATGCTCAAATCTGTTCCAACTGGTTAATAGCTGCCTGAGGTGCCTTGGAGCAGCAGGGTCAGAGCAGCTGTGGCTGGACTCTCCTTGCTGCTCCTTATTTGCATAATTAGCATTTCATAGAATGATAGACTGTGTTGGAAGGGACCTTTAAGATCATCCAGTTCCACCCTCCTGCTCCATCCTCTCTCTCACCTACCTGGGATACCAACAACCCTCTCCTGAAGGCTGCAGAGGTTGTGATATATTAAAAACAGTCCTTTCCAAACCTGTTTCTTTTGAGCTGAGCATCTGCTGAAAGCAAAGCTGGAGGGAAGGTACAGGCTGCACCCCCTGTGTGTGGGACGTGGCTGACAGCCAACTGGGGGTGAACCAGCCTGTGCCCAGGTGGCCAAGAAGGCCACCAGCATCCTGGCCTGGATCAGCAATGGAGTGGCCAGCAAGACCAGTCAGGGTTTGTGCCCCTGTGCTGGCCACTGCTGAGGCCACACCTCAAATCCTGGGGTTGGGTTTGGGCTCCTCACCCCAAGAAGGACATTGAGAGACTGAAACGGGTTCAGAGAATGGTCTGGAGAACAGGACTAGTGAGAAGCAGCTGAGGGAGCTGGGAATGTTCAGTCTGGAGAAGAGGAGGCTGAGTGGAGGCCTCATTGCTCTCTTACAACTCCCTGAGAGGAGGCTGCAGCCAGCTGGGGTTGGGCTCTGCTCCCAAGGAACAAAGGATAGAATAAGAGGAAATAGCCTCAGGCTGCTCCAGGGAAGGTTTAGGTTTGGACATCTGAAAAAACTTCTCCACTGAAAGAATCCTCAAAGCCTGGCACAGGCTGCCCATGGAGGTGGCTGAATGCCCACCCCTGGAGGTGTTTCAGAGAGGCAGAGATGTGCTAAGGGCCATGGCTCAGCCCCAGCCTGGGCAGAGTTTGGAGCCTGGTTGGACTGGAGGATCTCAAAGGGCTTCTCCAACCCAAACTATTCTGTGGCTTTAAGGGAGAACAGCAGAGTCCTAATGCCAAATATTTTGTAAATAATGTCAGTGTTTAATCTGAGCTCAAGGACCACAGAGTGGTGATGCTGGGGCCATCCTTTGCTGGTGGCAGCAGCTCCCCAGGCTGAGGCTGATGACAACCACTTGACTTGGGCCCTTCTGGTTCTGCAGGTGCCGGAGCTGTGAGCCATGCTGGGCCGGAAAACAAGACTCCCCCACGAGCTGAACAGCCATCACCAGCTGAACCAGTCCTGCCAGGAGGCTGTGCCCCTGCGGCCCAGACCATGCCAGGAGGGCGATGTCAGCCTGGAGGTGTTCAGCAGTTCGACACCCGAGCCCCGGGCGGGCCGCAGCAGGGCCCAGCAGATGCGGGACAGGAGGGGCCGCAGGGCCGAGCTGAGGGAGCCCAATGGCAGGGAGGCAGAAACCATCACCTTCATCTCGGGCACAGCTGAGGCTGCCCCCAGCCACAGCTCCTGCTGCTCCTCGCTGGCCCAGGCCTGGAACACATACAAGGCTGTTTTCTGTTGTATAGTGACCTGTGGGAGCTGCTTTCAGGACTGTAGTGTCTGTGTCCCCTACCCGGGACCCACCGAGACCTCCACCGACGACGGCAAGAACGGAGACTGCAAGGGGCGGCTGCCCAGCAGCGCCAGCAGCACCTCCCCTGCCGAGAAGAACGGCAACCAGATCAAAAAGTCCAGCATGGGCAGCAGCTTCAGCTACCCGGACGTGAAACTGAAGGGCATCCCTGTTTACCCACACAGGAGCCCAGGGCACCAACTGGAGTCAGATTCCTGCTGCAAGGAGCAACTGTCGGAGAAGGCCTCCCGGAGCAGCCCGGAGAGGGCAGCACTGCCCAGCAGCCCCCGCAGCTCTGAGGAGTATTACTCCTTCCACGAGTCCGACCTGGACATCAGCGAGCTGAACGGCTCCATGTCCAGCAGGCAGATCGATGTCCTCATCTTCAAGAAGCTGACAGAGCTCTTCAGCGTCCACCAGATCGATGAGCTGGCCAAGTGCACCTCAGACACTGTCTTCCTGGAGAAGACCAACAAGATCTCGGACCTCATCAACAGCATCACGCAGGACTACAACCTGGACGAGCAGGATGCTGAGTGCAGGCTGGTGCGGGGCATCATCCGCATCAGCACCCGCAAGAGCAGGGTCCGGCCGCACGTCCCCGCCCCTGCCAGCCACAGCCACGAGGAGAAGGCCAGCAGGGGCCAGGCGCCTGACAGCGGCAACGAGACCATGCTGGAGTCCATGGTCCTCAGCCAGGATGGTTCGTGGGGCTGCCTCCTCACAAAGGGCTCTGGGAGGGCCTTAGGGGCTGTGGGAGGCTGGGGAAGGGAACTTCTGACAAGGGCCTGTGGTGAACAGGAGCAGGGGGAATGGATTGGAACTGGAAGAGGGGAGACTGAGGTTGGAGATGAGGAAGAAATTCTTGACAGTGAGGCTGGGCAGACACTGGCACAGGTTGCCCAGGGAGGCTGTGGATGTCTACTCCCTGGAGGTGTTCCAGGCTAGGCTGGATGAGGCCTTGAGCAACCTGGGCAGGTGGAGGTGCAGGGGCTTATGGCAGGGGTTTGGCACTGGATGAGCTTTAAGGTCCTTTCCAACCCAACCCATCCCATGAATTTGGTGCTGAAGCAGGGTTGGCAGCTAATGTCCATCTCCAGGCTTGTTTCCCTGGGAGGTGTGAATGGGGGTCCTCAGATGCTGCTGGAGGCCACCCCTGTTTCTCAGCACTCATGGGGGGTGGTTTCCTTGATTGTATCATTCCCTGCCAGGAAAGTCTGTGCTGAGCAGTGCTGCTGTGCAGTGCTGTTGGCTCTCATCCTCCCCTCTGAGCCAGCACAGAGATCATGAGTCAAACGGAACTGGTAGGACCAGCTGGGCTGGCTTGTGCCAGAGGATGTCCAGTTCCTGAGCTGGCTCTTCCCTTGTGTGCTGCCAGCACTCTTTGCTAATCCCACCCTAAGGTGACCAGGGCAGAGTGCCTCTATGGAGCTGAGGCTGCCCTCACACCATGGGATGAGGAGCAGCAGTGGGTACCCCTGCAGAGGGGAGGGAAGAGCTGTGCCTGGTGGCTCTCAGGATTGGCTTCCTCCTTGGCTGGAGCTGCCTGGAGTGGCTGACTTCCAGAAGAGGCTCTGAGAGTGTTTGTTGTAGAAAGACCTTGAAGAAACCAAGTAGAGGGGGGCAAGGAGAGGTGGGAGAGAAGATGAGTTGGGGGGCAGTGGCGTGGGACTGGGGCAGGAGAGATTTAGATTTGGCATCAGGAGGAAGTTCTCACCCACAGTGAGGGTGGGGAGACACTGGCACAGGCTGCCCTGGGAGGTGGTGGAGGCTCCATCCCTGGAGATATTCAAGGTCAAACCTGCTGTGGCCCTGGGCAGCCTGTTCCCGCTGGAGGTGTCCCTGCTTGCTGCAGGGGGGGTGAGACATGGTGGCTTTCGAGGGTCCCTTCCAACCTGTGATTCTGTGCTGCAGAAGTCACAGAGGCCACCAAGTGCCTGCTGCACTGCCCTGGGCAGCAGCCAGCTGCTTCCTGGTGCCCGTACAGCTCACGTCAGGAGGGCAGTGGAGAGCAACCTCTGCCTCCGCTGTGAGCCCAGGGTGGTGCCTTCTGCGGGAGAGCCCTCGTGTGTGCCTGGGCTGGGGCTGTGCTGGCTCACGGCTGCCCCTGCCTGAGGCCTGTCGGTTTCCTTGCAGAGCTGGCGGTGCAGATCTCGGAGGAGACCCCCGCGGATGTGCTGGCCAGGAACATGCGGCACAGCAGCGCAGGTACCGCGCCCCCAGCCTCCCGGGCTCCCATCAGCTCCACCCCTGCAGAGGCTGAGCTGCCCCCTGCCCCTTGGGCTACCCTAGGGGCTGGAGTTCTCCTGAGCTTCGGAGGTGAAGGAAGCTCAGAGAGCTGCTCAGGCTGGGGGTGTGGGGGGTGTGTGCACTTCTGAAGAGGAGTGGAACCCCCACGTGCAGTGCTCTGAGCCCATGCACAGTGCTTGGCCTGGCAGCTTTCAGTCTTTGCAAAATTTGGGGCTGCCTTTGGGGTGTGACCAGCTGAGGTCACAGCTGGGTTAGACTGGGAACAAAAGAAACAGTGCCAAAGGGAAGTAAGGGAGGGTAAAGGGCTGTCCCCTGAGCTCCTCCTGCTGCACTCCACGGAGCAGCCCAAGGCCAGGCTCTCTCCTCACTAATAACAGAGCTGCCTGCAAGGTGGCTACAGTACAGGCAGGGCTGTTTCTGCCTGTAGGCTTTGTGTGGCTTCCTCCTCCCTCATGATACACAAAGGCCTTTGTGGCAGCTGCCTGCCAGGCACTCATCTGCTGTGCTTCATCTTGTCTAATGGCACCAACTCTTCTCTTCCCTCTCCAAGGTTCTCCAACAAGCAGAGATTCCTCTTTCCAAGACACAGAGACTGACTCGTCTGGGGCACCTCTGCTTCAGGTCTATTGTTAAGGAGAAGGACCCCAGCAGCAGGCAGAGATCCCAGGGCTGCAATCACATTCCTCCTCTGTGTGTGCCCTGCCACTTGGTGCCTGCCCTGCTCTGCCCTGGCCTTTTGTTGAAGCCAAATCTCTCCTGCTGACTGGATCTCACTGGCTGCTTTGATTCACCTGGAGACAACGTAGGAAGAACATCAAGGAAGTGACCTGTGGAGCTGCTGAAGCTGGGAGCTGGCATGTGTGTGCCCAGGGAGGAGGTGATGGGCAGGGAGGCCTCAGATAATTTGTGTTTCCATACTTCATGTTTAGTTTCAGCAGCCTCAGCAGCCCTCTCCCTGCTTTGAGGATCTGTGGGGCAGTTCCTGCTTTCTGGCACTGCACAGGTGAGCTTGGGTAGAGAGAGTAGCTGGATGGTGTCTGTGGTTGTGCCCAGCACCTGCTTCTAGGGACCAAAATCTCTATTTACAGTGGCTGGGGTGGGCCCAAAAGCTTTGAGTTCTGTCCCTGGTGTTTGCTGCAGCCAGATCTGCCTCCTGCTGCTGTCACTCAGTGGAGTCACCTCCTGCTGCCTGCTGAGGAGAAGGTTCAGGGCAAGGTGGTTTGTTTAGTCTTTGGCCTCTTGATGGTGCCAGCTGCAGAGGGGTGGGGAGCTGGAGCAGCCGCCCTGCTCCTGGCTCCTGAGCAGACCTTGGGGATCAGCTTTGCAATTCTTGCAGCCTGCTGTGAGCTGTGTCTGAGGTGTTCCCAGCTGCACCTCTTGACCTGTGCCTTGCATGCCAGTCAGCTCCTGGCTCATCTGCCAAGTCCTTGGTGCTGATAGCTGGGCAAGCCTTGACCTCAGGTCATGGCCGGTGAGGGAGACCTGCAGTGTGAAGTCTTTATGATCAGGAGTTGGGTTGTTTGTCTCCTCTGCTCTACAAGTGGCTTCCTTCCAAAGGAAGCCCCCCCTGAGGGTATCTCCAGAGGGTCTGTGAGGAGCTGCTTGCTCCTGCCTTGCCCCTGGGCACTTCCTTTCCTCTCAGCAGCAGGAGCTGTGGTTAGTGGTACCCTGAGGGCACAGCACAGTGACCTTTAGGGCTGCAGCAGGAGGAAGCTGAGCTCCCTCTGTGCTGCCACTTGGGTGCTTATCATAAATAACCACGGGACTTGGTGAGGCACTGAGGTGTCCTTGGGCATGAATAGAAAAAGCTGAGGTGGATTTCCCAGCCCTGCAATAAACACACCCGGGATGGGGGGAGGGAGAGGGTTGTGGGGAGAGGGAGACCAAAGCAGTGCCCTTGCTGTGTGGTGTGGATGTTTTTGTGCCTTCGTTGAGCTGAAATGTGCCTTGACACAGCCTGGGGTTCACTCCTCAGGTGTTGTTGAGGGGAGGGTTTCATCCTGCCCCGAGCTGCCAGCTTTGTTCACTGGCCAAAGCCCTTTGAAAGGTGCAGCTCAAGCCCCTGTTGGAGCCTGGCTTTGTGAGCTGCTCCTTTCATAAATCATGGACACCCCTGAGGCCACACCTTGAGACACCACAGGGAGAGACTGGGAGAGTAAAACAGAGAATGGGGCTGGGATTTGCCTTCCCCTCCCTGCCTTGTTCTTAAAGCTGTTTGTTGGTGCAGAACTTGTTGGTAGCAGGAAGGGACTTGCAGCCAGGCCAGCCCAGGACTGCTTGAGGAGCTGGTTTGGGTCACCTCCTGAATGCCACAGCTGCCAACAGACCCCTTTGGCTTCCTGCTTCTGAGCTGGTTTGCACAGGACAGACTGGGACAAGTTTTCCTCAGAGCTGTGCAGAGCTTCAGCCAAGGTCAGGCTGACACAGCTCTGCTGCAGCTTTGGAGGGGTGAGGAGGGACTTGCCAAGAGCTGTTGCTGCCAGCTGCAGTGACAGGATTGTGGTGTTCAGTCTGGGTATGAAGTGAAGGTTTGTGGACTAAGCTTGCAAAAAAACCAAAATGCCCCCAGATGCCCCCAAGTCCCCCAAACCCTCACCAAGGGAAGGCTGTCAGCTCAGTGTCCCTGAAGCTGCTGCCCCTGTGGTGTCTTGTAGGGTCCTTTTGCACTCCTTGGCCTTCAAGTGTCTGGTTAGGTGGTTTTTATAAAGTGAAATATGTGTTCTAAGCTGGGCTGTGCCTCCTCCTTCCTGCTTCCATCAGTCTGGGGAGCACAGAGAGAGTCTGGGCCCAGGCAGGGCCTGTTGGGAGGTTCAGGGGGCCTGGGGATGGTGCATGGGACATGGGACAAGGCAAACAACTCCTACTTGCTTGGACATTCCCAGAGCCTGGAAAAATGAGCCTAGGGAATGAATTTCCAGTGGCTGCTGTGGTGTAGAGCCAGAAGATGAAAGGATTCCTCTGGAGGTGAGGAGGTTGCCTCTGACAGTGGGGCAGGATCTGCCTGTGGGGGGCAGGCTGCCTCCAGCTCCGACCCTGTGGCTTGAAGGAGCAGTTTGGCACCATCTGATTTCCCTGGAGAAACCTAACTGGTAACCTGCAGAGCTCTATGGACCTTCCCTCACCCTCCCTGGGAGAGGACTAGAGGATGCTGAGGTTCCAGGTGACCAGGAGGAGAAACTTCTTTGGTGTGAGGCTGCTGGAACCTGGAGCAGGCTGCCCAGAGAGGTTGTGGAGTCTCCTCTGCAGAGCTTCCAACCTCCCCAGGCCACTGTGCTCCTGGGCAAGCTGCTGTGAGTGCCCTGCTGGAGCAGGGGGCTAGGACTGGGTGAGCTCCAGAGGTCACTTCCCCCCATGGTGGGATTCAGGGATTCTGTACCCAAGCTTCCTTGGGTTCAGGTTAAGGAAGATCAGCTGCAGGCAGTGGCTGGGCAGGGCTGGGAGCATGGCAGAAATCCTCTCCCCCTCCCACCCCTGAACTGCTGAATTGCTTATTTCAGTGTGGCTCAGAAGCCAGACTGTGGGTGGAGGAACTCCAATTCCTGACAGCCTGGGCCACAGAGGAGCTGTGGCTCAGAGTCCTGTTCAGTGCCCACAGCCTCTCCTCCCCTGGCATTCTGCTGGTTCATTGCTCTCTCTGCTGCAGCCTTGCACTCTGGACCAGCTCCCAGAAGCTCCAATGTGAGATTCATTAATAAAAACCAGGCCAAGAGCTGCTGTTGGAGGAGGCAAACTTTGACCCCTGTGCAGCCCAGGTGCCAGCAGGGTTTTGCTTCCAAAGGCCGTGGGCAGTGGGCAGGCAGTGCCGGCTCCAGCGGGTGGCAGCAGTGAAACAGCTCCTCCGGGAGCCTTGGAGCCACCTCCAGAGGCCTGGAAAAGCAAAGGGACCTTCATCACCTGCCACCCTCCAGCACAGCCCTCCCCACGCCGCTGGGCAGGGAAACATCTGCTGGGAAGCAGGACAAGGTCGTTTGGGTTTGGTTCCCAAGGTCCCCCCTGCTGTGGGCACAAGGACAGGAGGCTGTGGGCTGTGTGGTCTCCAGCAATGAGCTGAGCTGGAGCTTGTTCTGTAAGCCACTTGTGCAGCTGCCCAGCCCAGAGCTGCCCTGCTCTGCTTTAACCCAGGGGAGCTGCCCTCTGGCAGCCAAAGGGTGCTCAGGCTCACCTTGGCCCGGTGGCAGCAGGGTGGCTGCAGAGGACAAGGCCAGCAGGACCAACACCTTCTGTTCCGGGGCTGCTGGGGCTGAAGTCCAGAGGTAGTCCTGGGCTGAGCCAGGCCCACAGCCAACCACAGCCCCGGGCAGGCACCTCCCGAGGCTCCCAGCTGCAGCCCTGCTCTCCCTGCCTGCCTTTTCCCTTCCAGGCATCAGAGCTGGCTTGGCTGGGAAAGGCTTTTCAGATCCTCCAGCCCAACCCTTCTCTAGCTCCACACAAAGGCTGGGGCTAGCCCCTGGCCCTCAGCACCACAGCTCTGCCTCTGAAACCCCTCCAAGGAAGGGGACTCAGCCATGGGCAGCCTGGGCCAGGGTTTGAGAACCCTTTTGTTGTGATGTCCAACCCAAGCCTTCACCTTTCTGCAGGCAGACACCATCCCCAAAGCTTCTCCTCCAGCTTCCTCTGGGGTTCCTGCCTGGCTTAGCTCTGTCTTCTTGCAGCTTCTACCCAAAGGGCCTCCTGCCTCTGGCCCCCAACCCAGGGAAAGCCTAAACTGCAGAACTTGAGCCCCACTGCTCATCCCAGCCCCTGCCAGGCCTCACTCAAGCCACCATCCTGCTGGGGCTGAGGACAGGAAGAGTGCCAAGATTTGGGGTATGGTTACACTGGGAGAGCTAGAGACAGGGTCCTCTGGAGATCTTCTACTCCAGCCCCTCCACCAGAGCAGGGTCACCTAGAGCCTGGGCATGGAGGCTGTCAGCACTCCTGAGCAGCACACAGCTGGGGAGCAAACCCTGACCAGAGCAGGGAGCAGCAGAGGGATTCAGGAGGTGGCTGCTGACAGCCCCTGCCAGGCAGCACCCCGAGCTCCCAGCCCAGCCTGGATCCCTCCCTGGAGACAGCACAAACCCTGCCCAGGCAGATGCAGCTTTTGTCACTTTTATGTTGCACTGCAGCTTGACAGAGAGAGGAACATGCAGAGTGATGCCAGCTGCCAGCAGCAGCCCAGTACAGAACAGCCACAGTTGGCAGAGCTCAGCAAGGGGAGAGGCAAGAGACACACAGAGCAAAACCAGCAACCCAAAGACCACCTCCCCCTCCTCTCCCTTGCCCACAGCCTGCCCTTGCAGGAGGCCAGCAGGGCAGCCTCTGCCAGCAGGATGTAGCCCTGCAGGGCTTGGGCTGCTCCACTTCTAGCAAGGAGAGCAGCAGCAGAGTCTCTGTGCTGCAGGAGCTGGGGGTTTCAGGCTGCTTTCTCCCTTCCCAAGGAGGCAGGAGGAGAATTGTTGTACAAAATAAACTGAGTGAGCAGCACAGGCAAGGGAAGGGCAGCAAAACCCTAGGGGTACTTCTCTGCCCAACTGAAATGGCAAAGAGAGGCTCAGCAGATCTAAAGAGCCAGGAAAGGAAGCCAAGTGGCACATCCAGGATGTGTCCCCAGCCCTCTCCAGCCTGGCTCTTGCAGCCCTCACCCCCTCTGTTGGCTCCAAGCCCTCCCTGTCTCCTATCTGCCCTTTGGAAAGTGTCACAGATGGCTCCAAGTGAAGCTGCTGCAGGCTGTGGCCTCCTGCTCTGCTCCACACAGGACAACTGAAGAGGATTCCATGGAGCTGCCTCTGCAGCAAGCTCGGGTGGGGAGCTCAGAGTGGTCACTTGCCCAGAGTGGGGACATCCAACAATGCACATCCTGCCCTGTTCCATGGGCTGACTGGGAGAGGGGGAGGAGAGGAGGCCTCAGTTGAATTTAGCCTTTGTAAAGTCCATTTCTGGATGCTGTTCCATAAACCTACAAAGCAAAGACAAGAGCTCAGCTGTGAGCCATCAGCACCCACCCAGCAGCAATCCCTGGGGGGCATTAAGGTCTCCCTGCTTCCTGCACCATCAAGTTTGCCTCCTCAGCAAACTTTGCTCAGCTCCTCAGGACACACTCCTCAGATTTCTCCTGGGGTCAGTGGTATCAGCAACCCTCCCAGGCAAGCAGGCACATGACAGCCATTAATGGTCACACCCCCTGTGACCGGGGCTGACACGTAGCAGCTGTGACAGCAGCCCTGAGGCAGAGCAGAGATTGTGAGGGCAGACTGTGACCTCCAGCTTGTCAGCTTCGACAGCACTGGGGACAGAGGAGACATCTCCAGTGCTGTGCCAGGACGTGACCAGAGAAAGCTGGTTCCAGGCTGTCAGAGGTACTGCAGCCCCAGCAGACAGGACCAGATGGACCTGGGTTGCCACATCAGAAAGTTCTGCACTGCGCCTGCTAAGTGATCAGCACTGATCAGCACCTCCTGGCTGCCTCCTCTGCCCTGTCCTTCACCACAGGACACAACCCAAAGCCCTGTGGAGGCCTCAGGCACCAGGCACAGCTGAGATCAGGCCTCTGCCTTGCTCCCTGCTCTCATCATAGGTTTCTTGAGGTCACCACAGCCCTGCCACTTCCCATGGCCACTGAAACGTGTCCTGTGGGGGCAGTGGCCTCATTTAGCAGCCAGCAGGGCTTTGCTGGCAGCCAGCAGGACCCAGCTGGATGTCACTGAGCCTCCTTTGGCCTGACCACAGTCTGAGCTTCCCTTCCAGTCCTCACCAGCTGCGCTCAAGCCAGACTCTCAGAGCACTGCAGGAGTGACCTTGTCATGGAGAGCCCATGGATGTGGACTTCCCAGGAGGAAATACTCCCCAGACAGGCACAGAGGAAGCCTGATCTGTGCCCCAGGACAGCTGCAGCCCAGGGTGTGTTCAGCACACTGAGCAGAGAAGCTTCTGCTGCTACAGATAAGCCAAGGAAGAGGAGTGAGGGCTCCTGTGTTAGTTCTCCTTCCAGCCCTGAGATAATACCTGGCTTTGCACTTGCTGAGGAAGCTGCATGGCCCAGAGTTACCTCCACACCTTCCCAAACGACCTTGGGAGTAGGCTGGGTAAGTGTCCCTGCCAGGTGTGTTCAGGCCAAACAGAGCAATAAAGCCATAAAAGCTCCCTGGGCCCTAAGGCTGCTGCCTGGTGGCAGGTGTGGAGCAGGGGATCCTTATCTGAGCTACTGAGGGAGATTAAGGAACAATCAAACCATGTTAAAGTTCAGCAGAGACGGCACCTCCAGTGCCAGCCACACTTCCTGGCCTCGAAATCAGCAAATTCAGACAATTCCAGCAGCAGGCTCAGGATTTCCTGTTCCACTTTCTGCCCCCATGGCCTCAGGCAGCTCCGTGGCAGCCAGGCTGTGTTCAAAGGCAGCTAGGATGAGGTCGTGAGCAACCTGGGCTGGTGGAAGGTTGAAGATGCAAAGCCCAAGACAGGGGACTTGGAACTAGATGATCTTCAAGGTCCCTTCCAACCCAACTCATTCTATGAGTGGCTTCAGCAACCTGGTGGAGGTGCCTGTGGTAAAGGGCTGAATCTGGATGATCTTGAAGGTCCCTTCCAGCCCAGCCTGGGACTGTCTGCAGTGCTCAAGGCCTACTCACTTTTTCAGAATATCTTGCTTCTTCTGCTCATCAGAGGTGGGCAGCCCCAGGGACTTTTGCTGCTGGTCATACATCATCTTCTCCACCATGCTGCGGGTCTCACTGTCCAGGTCTGACAGCTGGGAGAGAAGATTCCCTTCAGAGCAGGAGCAGGACCCTGCAGGGCCCTGCTGGAGGCCACACCAAGCTGCCTGCACAGCCTGCAGCAGGAGTTCTGCAGACACGGAGCTAGACCCAGCTGCTCCTCTGGAGGCTGCCTGTGCTGTGACAGCATCAGTGCTGCCTGCGTAGGGCTGTGCTGGCACCAGTGTGGGGCTGCACCAGCACCGGTGCTAACTGTGTGGAGCTACGCCAGCACCGGCACTAATGGTGTTGGGCTACGCCGGCACCAGTGTGGGGCTGCACCGGCACCAGCGCTGTGTGGAGCTACATCAGCACTGGTGCTAACTGTGTTGGGCTGCACTGGCACTGGCGCTAATTGTGTGGGGCTACACCGGCACCGGCGTTAACTGTGTGGGGCTATGCCGGCACTGGCGCTAACTGTGTGGGGCTACACCAGCACCAGTGTGGGGCTGCACTGGCACCGGCGCTAACTGTGTGGAGCTACAGCGGCACTGGTGCTAACTGTGGGGCTACGCCGGCACCAGTGTGGGGCTGCATTGGCACCAGTGCTAACTGTGGGGCTATGCCGGCACCGGTGCTAACTGTGTGGGGCTGTGCCAGCACCAGTGCTAACTGTAGGGCTACACCAGCACCAGTGTGGGGCTACACCAGCACCAGTGCTAACTGTAGGGCTACGCCGGCA
>VWZE01012282.1:340308-367626 GCA_013396675.1 Eubucco bourcierii | reverse complement strand
GCTAACTGTGTGGGGCTGTGCTGGCACCAGTGTGGGGCTACACCAGCACCAGTGCTAACTGTGTGGGGCTGTGCTGGCACCAGTGTGGGGCTGCACCGGCACCGGCGCTAACTGTGTGGGGCTGTGCTGGTGGCAGAAGGACACAGAAGCTGGGTGTGAGGATCTCTATTCGTAGATCCATAGAATGAGTTGGGTTGGAAGGGATCTTAAAGCTCATCCAAGTCCCAACCCCCTGCCATAGGCAGGGACACCGCCCACTGGCCTCATCCAGCCTGGCCTGGAAGACCTCCAGGGCGGAGGCATCCACAGCCTCCCTGAGCATCCTGTGTCAGTGTCTCCCCAGCCTCACTGTCAAGAATTTCTTCTTATCTCCAGTCTCAATCTGCCACCCTCAAGCTGCAATCCAACCCCTCTCACAAGCCTCTGTCAGAAGTCTCTTCCCATCCAGGGAGTTCTCACCTTGGAGTTCTCTGGATTGATTTTCTTGGTGTTGATTTCAGGGTCTGTGGACACTAACTTGTTCCACCATTCCATCTTGTTGATCTGAAGGATGAAGAAGCACCAAGTGTTATATTTTTCCCAGACCTATGTCCCAGTCCCAACAAAAAGCTGCTGGGAGCAGCCTTTGGCAGTGTCCGACCCCTCAGCACCATCTGACAGGGCTGCAGGACCTGTCTTCCCCGCCTCTCTGGGACAGCCCAGCCAAGTCTGACTGCTCCCTGTTTGTTCTGCTGTACCTTCTCCAGGTGCACAGTGACTGTTTTGCCATCTTCAATCAGCCAGGAGCTCTCCTCCACCTTCACCTCGTTGAAGAGCTCTCCCTCGATGACAGGGGGATGGCCCTTCAGGCCCACCCGGAGGCGCCGCCGCTGGATGTCCACCAGCACATCCTTCCCCTTCAGCCTGAAGCTCACCTGGAAGGGCACTGCCAGCTGGGCCAGCAGAGATAGCTGTGAGCTGAGCAGCAAAGCCTCCCCTGCCCCCTGTGCTGCACTGCCACAGAGCTGCCTTCCTTGGAAAAGCCCTTGGAGAGCCTCTAGTCCAACCACTGCTAAGCCATGGCCCTCAGCACAGCTCTGTCTCTGGGAAACCCTCCAGGGGTGGGATTCAGACACCTCCTTGGGCAGCCTGTGCCAGCCATGGAGAGCCCTTTTGGGGCAGAAATTGTCACTCATGCCTAACCTAAACCTCCTCCAGCACAGCTTGAGGCCATTGCCTCTTATTCTTTCACTTGTTCCTAGAGAGAAAAGCCCAACCCTCACCTGGCTGCAGCCTCCTCTCAGGGAGCTGCAGAAAGCAATGAGGTCTCCCTCAGCCTCCTCTTCTCCAAGCTGAACCCCCCCAGCTCCTTCAGCTGCTCCTCCCCAGCCCTGCTCTCCAGCCCCTTCCCCCACCTCTGTTGCCCTTCTCTGGACCTGCTCCAGGCCCTTTCTGGCATTGAGTGGCCCCAGACTCACGTCCAGCTCTGAGAGAGTCTGTGTCCATCTGTAATTTGGAAGGTCAGCTCCATTGCCAGAGTTGGGTTTAAGTTTTCCTTTATCCTTCTCATCTTCCTCTTCATCATCTGTTTCCTATCCACAAATTTAAAGTGTTAAGAAGGAAGCTTTTCAAGTTTCCCTTTCACTTGCACCAACAGTTCTTGGGGGTTAGAAGAATTCCAGGTCAAATGCAAGAGTTCAATGCTCACAGAAACAAGACCCAAGTGAGGCTGTGCTGTTAAAAGAAATACAACCAAAGAAAAGGGAAAAAAAAAAAACCCAAACCAACCCTCATTTGGAAGCCTTTGGGAAGCTTCCAGGGCCAAATTGGAGATCCCCTCACATTCCCAGGAATCCTCACAGTTGTCCCCACATTTCCCTCAGCCCCCCCAGAGCCTTCTCTTCTCCAGGCTGAACACCCTCAGCCCGTGCTCGCAGCAGAGGTGCTCCAGCCTCTGGGTCATCCTTTGTGGCCTCCTCTGGACTCTCTCCAACAGCTGTGTCCTCCTTGCAGAGCTTTACCTGTTTGTTGGACTCTGGAGATTCTCCTTCCTCTTTGGAGCTGCTCGGGGGGACACTGCTGGGCTGCCCTTGTGCCTCTTTCTTCTGTTCAGGAGAGAAGGAGCAGGCTCAGCCAGGTGCTGGCACTCTGGGCTGGTGACACTAGGTGGCCTCAGCCTCCTCAGCTGACACTAGAGAGCAGAATTCCAACCCCAGGGGAAATTTTCAGCCCTCAGAGCTGTGATAGAAGGAAGAGGAATGGCAAGGGGAGCACTCCCCTGGTCCTCACACCCCAAAGGCTGTGGCAAAGGCTGTGGCTGAGGGCAGAGAGGCAAAGTGAGCTATGGGAGTATCCATGGGAAAATCCCAGAACCCCAGCATGGGGGGGCTGGAAGTGAGCTCTGGAGCTCACCCAGTCCTACCCCACTGCTTCAGCAGGGCACCCACAGCAGCTTGCCCAGGAGCACAATGGCCAGGATGGGTTGGAAGCTCTGCAGAGGAGACTCCACAGCCTCTGTGGGCAGCCTGCTCCAGGGCTCTGCACCCTCACACCAAACAAGCTTCTCCTGACGCTGAGCTGCAACTTCCTGGGTTCCAGTCTGTGTCCACTGCCCCTTGTCCTATCACAGGACACCACTGGCAAGAGCCTGGCCCCTTCTTACCCCCCACCCTTCAGATGTTTGCAAACATGCAGTGGTTAATGGCTAACCCCAGCTGGAAGCTCACCACCTGCTCCAGCCTGCAAAGGAACAGGTTTGAGCCACTTTAACCCTCACTGCTCCGTACCCTGTGCTGGAGGTGGCCCAAGCTGTGCCTGCAGGCACCAGACACTGCTCTCACCTGGTTGATTTCCAGCTGCAGCCTCTCTGCTTCCTCATCTGTGAGCTCCTTAATCTTAGGCTCGCTGGCTTCTTGCTTCTCTCTGGCCAGCTTGGCAGCTCGCTCTGCCTTCTCACGCCGCTCTGCCTCCTCCCGAGCCTTCTTCTCCTTCCTCTCCTTCTGAGCCAGTTTGTTGTGGTGCTTGAAGGTGTTTGTGATCAGCTGAAAGGCAGAAAAGCAGGGGGCAAAGAAATGAGTTCTTTCCACCCTAGTGAAGCCAACTCCCTGTGTGTGAGGAGCAGAACATGTTGGTCCTGTGGGTGCTGGGACTTTGTCCTTCACTTTCACTCTACTTTTCTGACTGAAAATCAAAAAGGAGAAAACTCAAAGTCCTGCAGTGCAGCCCTTGCAATGCAGCCCTTCCTCCTTCTTCCTTACCCAAGGAAGTATGAATCTATAGGGATAACAGAGAAAGAAAAAATCTCCATTTGTTCTGGCCTTAGTGCAACCCCAGCAGGCTGAGGAGATCCCCGACCCAGGCATTTGACAGCTGCCCCCACACCTAGGAGAGCAGGATGGAGAGAGGCTGGCTCCAAGGGGTTGCTTTTCCCTGCTTCTCACCCTTCCCACAGCTGGACTCTTCCCCAGGCTCTTGACAGAGATCCAAGATCATAATTTACACATCCACAGGTTGCATCAAGTAAGAAGGGACCCCCAAAGGTCATCTTGTCCAGCCCCCCCTGCAGCCAGCAGGGACATCTCCAGCTACAGCAGGCTGCCCAGGACCACATCCAGGCTGATCTTAAATGTCTCCAGGGCTGAGGCCTCAACCACAGCCCTGGGCAGCCTGTTGCAGTGATTCACCACCCTCAGCATGCAGAGTTTCCTCCTGATATTCAACCTAACTCTGCCCTGCTCCAGCTTCAAACCATTTCTCCTCATCCTATCACTCCAAGCCCTTCTAAGCAGTCTCTCTCCAGTCTGCCTGTAGCCCCTTTGGACATTGCAATGCAGCTCTGAGGTCTGTTCAGAGGAAAAAGGTTGGAGCAGGTCAGTGGCTTACACTGAGGGGCAGCCTCCAACACAAATCTTTGCTTCCAACCTCACTCTGAGCTCCTGTGGTGTTGTCCCTCTGAAAAGCCAAGCTCTCAAGGTCTCTGATGCCAAGGGCTGTGCTGCTTAGAGGGGAGGCTGAGTACACAGGCAGGGAGCCAGAGCAATTGCCCCATGCTCGATAACAGCAGCAGTCCTGTGCAGAGCAGCACGTATGTGGACTGCAGTCTGCTCCACAACAGTGTGGACAGAACCTGAGCAAGTGAACTGGAGCAAACATCTCCCTCAGATGGAACTTTCAGGTAACAGCTAATATAGAATCACAGAATTGCTTGGGTTGGAAGGGACCTTAAAGCTTACCCAGTTCCAACCCCCTGCCATGGGCAGGGACACCTCCACCAGCCCAGGTTGCTCAAGACCTCATCCAGCCTGGCCTTGAACACCTCCAGGGAGGGGGCAGCCACAAGAAGAGACATCCAGCAGACAGGAGATGATGAGGCTGCCAACCAGGCCACCCAGACCAGCTCCCAGCCTGCTCCCTCTGTACCAGCACCACAGCCCTGAGACAAAGGTGCATAGATGTGGACTTTGTGCCTCTTCTGAGGTGAACAAACAAGGGAACTGGGGGTTATCACCAGAGCAGTGTCTGCCACCGTTAAGTCAGTGTGTCTGACACATTTGCTTTCCAAACAAGCCTTTGGCCAGAGCATGGCACAGCCCTGTGCTGTCAGCACCACTCGAAGCACCAGTTGTGGGTGCATCACCTCAGCCAGGGGCAGCTCAACATTGCTTTGCTTTAGGGAGGAATTTCATCACTATCAGGGGCAGGCAAGTCTCAGCCTGGCACAGACATGGGGGATGGAAGTTAGGAGACATAAAAGCTTGAGGGTTTGGGGTTTTACCTTCTCTGCTACTCCATCTTCTCCACCAGTGAAGAAATCTGTTTTGCGCCGCAGGAAACTGAAGAAGGTGTTGACAAGCTGGCAGGAAACAGGGAGGGGGTAGGAGGGATAGAGAGGGGAAAAAAGAAAGAGCAATGAAACCAGAACACTCCAAAACACCTCGTGGCTCTTGAGCAGCCTTTATTCTTTGTGCTCCTCCTCCCTGTCTGTGCCAGGATCCTACTGAAATAAGCCCCATGAGCATTTCCCAGGGAAAATGTCCAGAGGCTTCTGTGGAGCCCCAGCTCCTGCATTCTAAGTTTTCAGAAGAGGTATTTGTCTGGTTTACGTGAAGGAAGGGCAAGCAATTTCCTCTCAGGTCAGGTTAGAGGTCATTGTTAGCCCAAGCTGAGGCAGGAATTTGAGTGGCTACATGCATACACACAGAATGGGTTGGGTTGGAAGAGACCTTAAAGCTCGTCCAGTTCGAACCCCCGGCAGTCAGCAGGGCCATCCCAACCACAGCAGCTTGCTCGGAGCCCCAAACAACCTGACCTGGAAAGGTTACAGAGATAGGGGAGCTCCCACCTCTCTGGGCAGCATGGGGAGCCCTGAGGTGGCAGAAGCCAGGGTTGCAAGACCGCGTAAGGGGCTCCTCAGCCCCTCTGTAGCATCACACTAATTAATCAGCGCATCCTCCGCGCTCCCCGGGGCTGTCGCGGGCCTTGGTCGTTACCGCCGCTCTCGGAGGCGGGGTGAGGCGAACACGTGCCACATGTACACCGCCCGGAGAAGCCAGAACCTCGGGAAGGCCTGGACCCGGGGAGGCCAGGCTGTCCCCACCTCCGATCGCTCCTCCCGATCCCGCTCCGCCTCTCCTTTCACCCCTCCCCGGGAACACGGGAAAGCTTCCGCTGCCCCATCCCGGGCCCGGCGGCGCTACCTCGCGCACGCCGCCCTGGTGCTGCTGGGCCATGGCCAGCAGCATGCCATCGAAGCGATCCTCCTGCTCCGCCGCCTCCTCCGCGCTCAGACCCATCCTGACCCGCCGCCGCCGCCGCGCCGGCCGCCTCAGCCCCCTCGCGTCGGTAACCCGGAACCGGAAGTAGCGCGAAAGGAAACGCAAGGACGCGCGCGCGCGCGCTCTCGGCATTCGCCAATCCCAGAGCCCCTCCGCGCCACTCTCTCTACGGATTGGTCGTGGCCTCGTCCAATCCCCCGGAAGGAGGCGGGACTCGAAGTGCGGGTTTATGTTGCTATAGCAACGGCCGGGCCGAGCCCTTCCAGAAAGCTCGGCGGAGGGCCCTGACCCCGAGGAGTGCCAGGGGTTAAAGGGCAGAGGGCAGGGCTGGGGTCCGCCAGGGAACGACATATCCGGGCCGAGCCTGGCCTTGCTCTGCTTTCCTGGGCGCCACAGGCCCGGAAGCCCCGGCGATGGGGAGCGGCTCCGGGGAGTGGCAGCACCGTCCCCCCTCGGCTCGTTTAGCCCTCCCGGGCGTCCCCGCGATGTGCGCCCCCTCGGCAGGCCACGGCTTGGCTCTCTGGCCTTTTCTCCAGGCAAGTCACTGCCATCCCCGAGGCAGGGCCTTCTCCGTGGATGCTACCACTGGTCCCCAGGGAATCAGTGACTGGAATGGTAGAGTCACAGAATCATGAAGGTTGGATAGGACTTCCAAGGTCATGGATGGAGTCCAACTGTCAACCCAGCACTGCCAGGTGACCATATCTGCACAGCTCTGAAACCCCTCCAGGTATGGGAACTTGATCACTGCCCTGGGCATCCTGTTCCAGACCTTGACAAGCCTTTGGGGGCAGAAATTGTTCCTCGTGTCCAACCTAAACCTCCCCTGCTGCAATTTGAGGACATTTATTCTCATCCTAATGTTTTTCCCTTGGGAGGAGAGACTTGGCTCCAGCCTCCTTTCAAGGAGTTATAGGGAATGAGAAGGCCTTTCTGCCTCCCATTCTCCAGGCTGGACACCCCCAGTTCCTTCACCCACTCCTCACAAACCTGTACTCCAGACCCTCACAGGCTTCACTGCCCTTCTCTGGACCTTCTCCAGCACCTCAGTGTCTTTCTAAGGGGCTCAGAATTGAACCCAGGAGGTAAGGTGTGGCCTCAGCAGAAGCTTCTCAATTCATTTCTGTTGGTCAAGGAATAAATTTTTTCAGTAACTCAAGGTGAAAATCTAAGAATTTGCCCTTCTCCTGCCCTGTGCTTCCTCTGAGAGAAGTGAGCCAAGGGCCACGACTGGGACTGAACCCTGCAGTCTGCCGTTCACTGCATTTCTCTTCCTCACCCCTAACAGTCTCCTGTCAGCAAGGTTAAGCAAACAGCCTCTGATAAAGCCACTTCCAGGTTGCTCTTTCCAAGGCCGTTGAACACCAGCCCCAGACGAGTGCCCTGTGTGTGTGTGAACCTGCTGGCAGTGACACCTGCCCGGTGCCAGCGCGGGGCCTTGGTGCCATGGTACAGCCCAGGTTAATGACTCTGTTTATATTGTTGGGGTGATGGTGATAAGGCTCCCTTGCCCGCTGGCACCCTGCCCACTGCCCCCCTGCCCGCGCCGCTCCATTCAGAAAAGCGCCGTTGGCGCCGCACAGAGAGCTCCTTTGGCCCAGCCAATCCGGGCAGGGCTGCCCGGGCTCTGTTAATGAGATCTGCTCCATCCCAGAGCGGTCAAGGCTGCCTCAGGGGCGTTGCACCAGTGACCCAGCCCTATAAAGCTGCTTGGAGCAGCCATGCGCTGGCAGAGCCGAGAAGACGCCGAGGAGCCAGCCCGCGGTGCCTGGCAGAGGTTTCAGGGCTTTGTCCTCTCTTCCAGGTTCCAGCTGCACAGCTCAGCCATGACCAGCAGCAGCAGCACGGACATAGACTGTGAGAGGTGTCAGTGCCACGGCGAAGACAAGCACACTGCCATCCTCTACACCCTCCTCAGCCACGGGCGGGGAAGCCGCGGGCCGGGCCAGCAGCGCTGCCTGTGCCGCCAGCGCCGCACCGTCTGCCTGCGCACACCCCGTGCCACCTGCCAGGCTGCCTCCAACGTGCTGGTCAAAACCATCAGCTTCATGAAGAACCTCCCCTCCTTCCACCTGCTGCCCAGAGAAGATCAGCTCCTGCTGCTGGACAGCTGCTGGGCACCCCTGTTCCTCCTGGGGCTGGTTCAGGAGATGGTGACCTTCGAGGTGATGGAGACCCCAGCCCCCAGCATGCTGAAGAAGATTCTTCTCGATGGGCAGAGCCAGCAGCAGGAGCCTGAGCGGACGCAGCCCACACTGGCTGCTGTGCAGCGGCTGCAGTGCTGCCTCAACACCTTCTGGAGCCTGGACCTGAGCCCCAAGGAATATGCCTACTTGAAGGGAGCCATCCTCTTCAATCCTGGTGAGTGCCCAGGGAGCCCTGGAGCTCACCCAGTCCTACCCTCTGCTCCAGCAGGGCACCCACAGCAGCTTGCCCAAGAGCACAATGGCTGGGGGTGGGGGGGTGGGGTTTGAAGCTCTCCAGAGAAGGAGACTCCCTAACCTCTCTGCCAGCCTGCTCCAGACTCCAGCACCCTCACACCAAACCTGTTTCTCCTCATGTTGAGGTGGCAGCTGCTGGGCTCCAGTTGTGCTTCCAAACACACTCTCTCTGTCTTGGAGACAGTCGGAGCATGGGCAGGGCTGGTTACCTGAGCACTGAGCCCCATGCACCAGGATGCAGGGAGGAGGGAGGTCAGGGGTGGCAAAAGCCAGAGCCCTCTCTCTGCCTCACAGGTGATGAAGGACCCCAGGATGTCCTTTGCAAAGCCCAAGCTTGCCCAGTTCATGACTTTTCTTCCCTCAAAGGGAAGTCCTATTCCAGCTCTGTGTTGTTAGCACTGGGCACATCTCATTAGTGGGACCTCAGAGATCCTGTTTGAGACATGGGGAAGGGGAAGGGTGGGAATAGGAGAAACTCAGGACTGTTTTACAGTCTACTTCACCTCTGGCTGTTCCTCCTAGCATCCTGGCATGGGTTGGATTGGAAAGGACCTTAAAGACCATCCAGTTCCAACCTCCCTGCCATGTGCAGGGACATCTGGCACTAGCCCATGTTGCTCAAGGCCTCTTCTCTCTTTGCAGACGTGCCAGGGCTGAAGGCCTCCCTGTACATCGAAAGCCTGCAGCGAGAGGCCCAGAGAGCCCTGCAGGAGGTGCTGCAGCCCCTGCACCCCGAGGACCGGGGCCGCTTCGCTCGCATCCTGCTGATCGCTTCCACCCTCAAGTCGATGCCTCCTGCCCTCATCACAGACCTCTTCTTCCGCCCTGTCATCGGCAACGCCGACATCGTGGAGCTCATCGCCGAGATGCTCTACGAGATCACGGCGGGGCAGCTGGCCTCCACCCTGCCCGGGGCCTGCTGAGCAGCCGCCAGCCCCGGGGGTGCTCCCCACGCCTCTCCGGGCCAGCAGAGTGGATCTGGGCAGGAGGGATTCAGCAAGAACAGCACCCCGGGCCCTGCGGGGAGCTGCGGCTCGGTGGGGCTGAGGCTGGAGGACGCAGCCAGGCTGCTGCAGAGCACACAGAGCCACGGCTCCAGCCCAGCAGAGCTCCCCAGCAGCTCCTGCTCCGCCCCTGCTGGTCTTTGTTCCAGGGAGTGTGTTTGCAGCTGAGGCTTTTCCTTCTCGAAGGGCCTTCCTTCTAGAGCAGCTCAGCCAGCAGTGACCAGAGCACAGAGGTGGTCAGGTCAGAGCCCAGGCCTGTTTTTTGCTCTCTGACTCCTTGATCACAGTGGCTGCTCTGCTGCCATTCCAGGCAATGCCATCTGTCCTCAGCTGGCAGCTTGGTTCTGTGGTGCTTGGGCCCACTGTACAACAGGGCTCAGGGAGATGGCTTCCTGAGAGCAAACATTATGGAATTAGGCCGGGGTGAAGTCTTGCTCTGTCTGTTGTGCTTGAAATCTCAGAGGTACTCACGAAAGACCATCCTGAGGTGCCAAGAGGGCCAAAGACAGGGGACTGAGTCTTGCAGGGTGTGCAGATTCATCCCTCTTACTCTTTCCCAGATTGTGGTGTTTCTCCCTGTGTGAAACCCACCAGGACTTCTCCCAGAGCAAGCAAATCACAGCACACTTTGGATTGGAGAGGACCTTAAACACTATCCAGTTCCAACATCAGGTTACCTTAAGGGCACCTAAACCTCTTGCACCTTGAGCTGTGAGCTTGCTTCTGTTTGTGTGAACCCTGAACTGTGACTGCTGCAGAGATGATCTGAGTTGGTTTAGTGGTAGAAGGTAGAACCAAATGGCCCTGCCTGGACTTGGAGCCTGGAAAGCTTGGTCCTGCTGCCTGCAGCTCCTGCAATGAGTTTGATGTCAGTATTTTCTAAGCAAACATTTCTGTGGTCTGTATATAAGATACAATAAATTATTTCTTTTGTAATAAAATGTTTTGCCTTTCAGAAGGTGCTGGTGGCTCCTACATGGAGTTAAACTGTGAGAAAAGAGGTCTAAAAGCCACCCTGTTTGCCCTGCCTGATCCAGCTGAGCTGTTGGGTGAAGCTGGAGGGAGCCACCCATGGAAAACCCCCAGCACTGGGCAGCTCCCCGGGGCAGGAAGGGCTGCGCTGGCAGCGCTGGGCAGCTCCCCGGGGCAGGAAGGGCAGCGCTGGCAGCTCTGGGCAGCTCCCCGGGGCAGGAAGGGCAGCGCTGGCAGCTCTGGGCAGCTCCCCGGGGCAGGAAGGGCAGCGCTGGCAGCTCTGGGCAGCTCCCCGGGGCAGGAAGGGCTGCGCTGGCAGCGCTGGGCAGCTCCCCGGGGCAGGAAGGGCTGCGCTGGCAGCTCTGGGCAGCTCCCCGGGGCAGGAAGGGCAGCGCTGGCAGCTCTGGGCAGCTCCCCGGGGCAGGAAGGGCAGCGCTGGCAGCTCTGGGCAGCTCCTCGGGGCAGGAAGGGCAGCGCTGGCAGCGCTGGGCAGCACCTCGGGGCAGGAAGGGCTGCGCTGGCAACCTGTCTCCTGCCTCCCACCACTGCTGAAAGGTGACAGCAGCTTCCCAATGACCTCAGCCTCATGACGGCTGTTTTCCACCTGACTCATGGATGATTTCCACAGGCCCATGCCAGCCACGGGCAGCCCCAAGCCCTGTAGCACAGTGACGTGTGTGTGAGTCACGGCATGCAGGGTGCCAGCAGCCCCACTGCCAGAGCTGCCCTGAACTGGGGACCCAGATCCTGTGGCATGGGGGAGAGCTCCCAGTGCCTCCACCCTGCCACTAGTCCCCAGGGACAGGGGGTCACTGTGGGTTCCCCTGTCTGGCATGGTACCTGCCCATGAGGCACGTCTGACACCGTGGGGCCACCCCTCCATTGTGCAGTGCACAGCGCTGGGGCTCAACAAGAGGGAAAGGTCGGGACCCCTTGCACCGGGCTACGCTGCAGCAGGGCACAGGGGACCTGGAGACCACCAGGACCCTGACACCCCCAGAGCCTGCAACCCCCGTCTGAGCCTGGCTGTCTCCAGAACTTATGGCCCTCACTCAGGTCCTGGCTATCTCCACGGCTTGTGACATGTCTCCAAGCCTGTCCAGCCCAAGGCCTGCCCCCAGCCCTGGGCCCTGTGCACCTCCTGCTGCCCCCAAGCTCTGTGCCCGCACCGTGACTCGGCCACCTCCAGCGCCCTCCTTAACCCCTGAGCCCGCCTGTAGTGTCCCACGCAGCCACCAGGCGGCGCCCTCGGTGACGTCATCACGGCGCGCCCAGCTGCCGTGACGCGCCGGCCCGGGCAGCCAAGATGGCGGCGCCCAGCTCTAACGACGACAATAGCGACGCTGTCGACGCTGCCTGCTACTGCCTGGTGAGCGGCATCCCAGCCGTACTGCGCTCCGCTCAGCTCCGCGCCTACTTTAGCCAGTTCTTGGAGGCCGGCGGCTTCCTTTGCTTCCACTACCGGCACCGCCCCGAGCGGCCGCCAGCGGGCGGCGGCAGGGAGGCCGCGGTGCCGCCGCGCACTTGCTCCTGCCTGGTGGCCGTGCAGCCGGGCCGGGCCCGTCGCTTCCTCCGCATGTACTCGGGTAAGCGCTGGATCGGGCCTGATGGCGCCGCGCTGCCTGGCCGCTGCCTCATCCGCAGGGTCCGACTCAGCCCCGGGACAGGTACGAGAGGGCACCGCGGGGAGGGGCGGGTCGGGGCGGGCCTTGCCTCGTATCTCCCGCCTGGAAGGGTTCGGCACCGGATCCCACCCCTGAGAGGCTCAACAGCCAGCCTGGGGGGGTAGGGTGGTTAAAACTCCTCGCGGAATTCCGCCATGTGTGAAATCCGTTACCATGGAATTGCAGGGTGCTTTGGGTTGGAGAAGCTCTCTGAGATCATCAGATCCAACCAGCAGCCCAACCCTACCACTTACTTGGGCAGCCTGTGCCAGTCTCCGATCACTCTAACAGCAAAGAAATTGTTCCTCATGTCCAACCTAACCCTCCCCTGCCACAATTCCAGGCCATTTCCTCTCCAGTCACCTGATAATAGGGAGACCAATTCCCACCTCACTGCAACCTCCTTTCAGGGAGCTGTAGAGAGCAATGAGGTCTCTCCTCAGCCTCCTCCAGACTAAATGAGGCAAGAAGAGTTGATCTGAAATCTGCTGGTGCCCCTCCTGCTTGGGAGGTCCCAAATTTAGCCCTCTCAGGTGGAGTGCATGTTCCCAAAAACCATTCCTTGTCTCCTGCAGGCACAGAGACAGCTTCCAGCAGTGAGGACAAGACAGCAGCAGGCGAATCTGTCACAGAGGCAGAGTTAAAGCGGCTGCCTGAGCTGAACCCTCCTTCCTTCATGCCTTATGGCAACGTGGGCACCCCCCTGAAAGTTTTCCTGGAGCTGATCCGGACCTGCAGGCTGCCTCCCTGGATTATCAAGAAGTTACAATTGGATTTTCCAAGGACAGGCTCCTGCCGCAGGTATGGGAATGTGCCCTTCGAATACCAGGACACTGAGGTGGCTGCAGAGGAGGAAAGAGTTTACACTGCTGCAGGGGATGAGATCACAGAGGCAGAGGGGCCTGTGTCAAGAGCTGAGCTGACTCACCCAGCCACTGCTGAGGAAGATGAAGATGAAGATGGGCAGGAGAAGGAGGGAGAGGAGTCACACTCGGATGATGTAAGTGGATTCTTCTGTCAGAGCTGTGAGGGTAGGAGGCCTCATACCACCCAGTGCTCATTCTGAGTCTTCTAATTGTAGAGTTTTGTCTGAAACTGATGTTAAAATAGGCCTTGGGTCACTTCTTGGTGCACTCAGCCCCTTGCTGGGGGCTTTAACCTGCTGAACTGCTGGGCCAAGCTGGGCTTGTTGGAGGGCTTGGGCCCAGAGGGTTTGGTTGCTGTTGGGCCCAGAGGGTTTGGTGCAGAGGAGTGAGCAGAGGTGCAGAGGGAGCAGATGCCAGCCCTGCTGCCTGGCAGATGAGGCCCAGCTCTGCTTTTCCTTGTAAATGAGGCTGGGGAGCACAGAGCTGTATGAGTGCTGACCTGGAATGCTCCTGGGAATGAAATTAGTCACTATGAGAAAAATGGCTTTAGTGACAAAAGACTCCTGGAAAACTGGGCTGGACAGGCTCTCAGAGCCTCTCTTGCTCCCTCCAGCTGCCAGACGCCTGTCTGGGTTGTTCCCACAGCCCTCTGTCATTACCCAGGCAGCGCAGGCCTGGGGCAAGCCTTTCCCCTCTCTGCTGGAGCAGAATTCACTCAGCTGCCAAATCTCTGCTGCAATTTTCTCCCATTAGGTTCTCCTAGCAACAGTGGACACAGGGAGCTCTTTGTTCCCTCCTTGACAAACTTTTTTAGTCAGTCCTTTCTTCTCCAGACTAAACAGACTCCTCTGGAGGTTTCTCACAGGCTGTTTCCTGCTTCCCCAAGTCATTTTTTTGGCTGTCCTTTGCTTAATGCCTTCCTTGGAGGGCTCTACCCAGAGCTGGGCGGGTAGCAGTAAAGCTGTCAGCCTGCTCTGTGCCTGTGCCAGCCAGCTGCTTGCCTGCACCTCCACACAATCTCCGTGGGGATCAGCTTGAGTGGAATTAATTTGTTGCTGCTGCTGACTTTATGCTCAGCAGAGCTGCTCCTTAAATGGGCATCTGAGCGCGGGGCCGCGGCTGCCGGTGTGCTGTGCCCTGGGTGTGACGTGGTGCTTTTCACCACCTCTCTCTGCTGACTCTGGAGATGGCATTAGTCAGGGGGTGAGGTCATTGGTGCCAGTCGTGTCAGTGCCTGAAGACAGCAGGCTGAGGCCAGCTCTGTTGACAAAGCTGTTTGGGAGGGCAGGCGCCAAGCTGGGCCGAGAGGGTCAGGGAGAGGGGCAGCAGGTTGTGTGCTGGTGGCACTGCAGCCAACCTTCCACTGTGCCCTCTGTGTGTGCTGGTGGCACTGCAGCCACCCTTCCCCTGTGCCCTCTGTGTGTGCTGGTGGCACTGCAGCCACCCTTCCCCTGTGCCCTCTGTGTGTGCTGGTGGCACTGCAACCAACCTTCCACTGTGCCCTCTGTGTGTGCTGGTGGCACTGCAACCAACCTTCCACTGTGCCCTCTGTGTGTGCTGGTGGCACTGCAACCACCCTTCCACTGTGCCCTCTGTGTGTGCTGGTGGCACTGCAGCCAACCTTCACTGTGCCCTCTGTGTGTGCTGGTGGCACTGCAACCACCCTTCCACTGTGCCCTCTGTGTGTACTGGTGGCACTGCAGCCAACCTTCACTGTGCCTTCTGCAGGACAATGACACCTGTGAGGAGTGGGAGCGGCACGAGGCCCTGCATGAGGATGTGACCAAGCAGGACCGCACTGAGGAGAGGCTCTTTGAGGAGGAGATTGAACTCAAGTGGGAGAAGGGTGGCTCTGGCCTGGTCTTCTACACTGATGCTCAGTACTGGCAGGAGGAGAATGGAGGTAACTGTGGTGCTCGTGGTGCTGAGCCACAGCCTAACCCCTGGGGGCTGGACCCAGCTCTGCAGGTAAATCCAGAGTGACCCCCTGGGCGCATGGCACAGCAGCTGCAATACAGGCACCCAGGCCCTGCTCTCCAAACCTTCCCTTTGGCACAGGATCTGCACCAGAGCCCCCACAGTGCTCCCACCTGGGCTCTGGGCAGTCTCCAGCAGCATTTCCTTCCCATTTTGATGGAGAAAGCAGGGCCCTTGGCCAGCAGCAGCCAGCCTGGGGGTCAGGCCTCTGGGACCATCACCCACATTGGTGCTCTCCTTCTCTTGGCAGACTTTGATGAGCAGACTGCGGATGACTGGGACGTGGACATGAGCATCTACTATGACAGAGGTATCTGAGCTGAGCCTCCTGCAGGGAGCCAGGGAGGGTGGGAAATTCTGTCCCTGAAAGATCTCTACAGTGGGGGAGCTCTGGGGCTCTGCTGCCCTTTGAAAGTGGCCAAACCCTCACTGTACCTCAGATGATGTTTTTCTTGTCTGGCAGTGAGAACTGCCAAAGAGAACAGGTTCTGCTTCCCTGCTGCAGCTGCTCTGGGGAAAATGAGGGTAGCAGAATGCTGTCCTGAGCTGTGCTGCTCTGACTCTTGCTCCTTTCTCCCTAGATGGAGGTGATAAGGATGCCCGGGACTCGGTCCGGATGTGGCTGGAGCAGCGGCGCCGGAACGGCCTGGAGGATGACTCTGCCCCAGGGCACCAGATTGGCAGCTTTGAGAGGTATACCAAGGTGAGCTCTGGAGGGCACAGACTATGCTGCTGGTGATGCTTGAGGGATGTGTGTTGGGAGCAGGAGAGGTCTTGGATGTGGGGAGGAGGCACTGATGAAGGTGGCCTTTGTCCAGCAGCTCTGATGTTTTTTTCCCCTTTCCCAGGGCTTTGGCAGGAAGCTGCTGGAGCAGCATGGCTGGACAGAGGGGCTGGGGCTAGGGAGCAGCAACTCTGGCATGGCTGAAGCTCTGGACAACGAGGGTCAGAACCCCAGATGCAAGAGGGGTCTGGGGTAAGTGCCCAATCCTTCCCTACCAACCTGTGCTCAGAACCTCTGCCCAGGCTGGAGTGTCCAACCGCCTGCCCCAAATCTTTGCTACCTACCTCTCTAGGTACCATGGAGAGAAGCTGCCAACCTTCATCAGGGTGAAAAAGCGCCGGGAGGATGCTCCCATCCTCATCTCAACCATCTATGATGACCCTGACCCAAAGGACAGTGGTGACCAACTGCTCAGGCGCCAGCCCCCCACTGCCATGAAGTACAGGCAGCACATGCCCTTTGTGCGGGCATCACAGGGGGCCCTGGAGAGCTCCAGTGCCCAGTCATGCTGAGCAGTGACTGCCACACAGCCTCCATGCTGCTGCTGCTCCCCATGAGCACAGGCTGGCTCCTGGGCTTGTGTTTGGGGCAGGCTCTTCAGATATTTATTTTTGGAAGAAAGATTTGTGACAAAAATTGCTTCAGTGATTTTTTTTTTTTTTTTCCCTCTAAGCCACTAAGCTGCTGAGGGACCTGGAGCAGCTCTGTGAGCTGAGAGCCCTGGGGCTGAGAGCCTGGAGAAGAGCAGCCTCAGAGGGGATGTGAGCAATGCTCAGCAAGAACTGAAGGGTAGGGGGCAAGAGAATGGGGCCAGACTCTGCTCAGTGGTGCCCAGGGACAGGACAAGAGACACTAGGCACAAACTGAAACCCAGGAGGTTCCATCTGAGGCTAAGGAGGCAGAGCCCTGGAGCAGGCTGCCCACAGAGGTTGTGGAGTCTCCTTCTCCGGAGAGCTTCCATTCCCCCCTGGCCATTGTGTTCCTGGGCAAGCTGCTGTGGGTGCCCTGCTTTGGCAGAGGGGTTGGACTGGGTGAGCTCCAGAGGTCCCTTCCAACTCCTACCATTTTGGGCTTCTGTAATTGCACTGAAGGGGGAATGATACTGGCTCTGGTTGTTTGCTGGGAAGGGGAGAGACTGTGGTTTCTGACGGGCACTTTAAAGCCTGGATCATCCAAGCTTGGGTGCTAGGTCAGCCTAAAAACCCAGAACTCATGGTTCATGGCTGCCTGAGACCTGGGGAAGGACAAGTACAGGCAGGGCCAGCGTGGCACAGGAACTGTCCTGCCAAAACCTTGCTGCTGGCCTGCAGCTTTGCCTCGCCTGGGCGTGACAATCCCACACTCCCAGGAGAAACTGCTGGGGATGAAAGATTCATCCTGGCAGCCTCTGGAGGAATTCTGCGGGAGGTGTTTCCATGGGGATGGGTGCAGTGGGTGCTGCCTTCCATGGCTGTGCTGTGCCCTTCTCCTGCCGCAGACACTCTGCCCCAGTGAGCCAGTGCTGCTGGGTGAATGGAGAATTGGTTGAAAACTCTGCTGGCAGGATCCAGCTTGGCTGCAGCTGTGTTGGGGTGGGGGGAGATCCAGGGAGTTCTTGCCACGTTTCTTGAAGGCAGAGGTGGAGAAGAGGACGCTTAGGGGGGGACCTTATTGCTGTCTTACAACTACCTGAAGGGTGCTTGTAGCCAGGGGGAGGTTACCTTCTTCTCTCAGGCAACCAGCACCAGAACAAGAGGACACACTCTCAAGCAGGGGAAGTTTAGGCTCGAGGTGAGGAGAAAGCTCTTCACTGAGAGTCATTGACTGCTGGAATGGGCTGCCCAGGGAGGTGGTGGAGTCAGCGTCCCTGGAGGTGTTCAAGGCAGGTTTGGACGTGGCACTTGGTGCCATGGTCTGGTCTTGAGGTCTGTGGTGATGGGTTGGACTTGATGAGCTTTGAGGTCTCTTCCAACCCTGGTGATACTGTGAGACTGTGATACTGTGATACTGTGGATGGAGTGGTGCAGACGGGACAAGGGCAGAGCCGGGACTCGAACCGCTTGTTCCGGAGGCGATTCCGACCTTGGGGTCTGGCGTTCGTGTCCGGCTAACGGAGGAGCCGCGCGTCCCTCCGGCCGCCAGGGGGCGCTGTGCTTGCGGCTGCCCTTCCTCACGCCGGAACTCTGTGCTCGGGCGCCGGCGGTGACCCGGGCCCAGCGCCGGGGGCACCGGCGGACGCAGGCGTGAGCGGCCTGCCGGGACCCGAGAGCGGCCCGCCGGGACCCAGCGGAGGTCTGCCTTTTTCGGCGAGTGGTGTGCCGGGAGCGCAGCGGTCTGCTGGGGCGGAAGGGGTCATGAGGGAAATGGTGAAGGTGTGAGGGAGGGAGGGACGGACGCACCTGGGGAAGGAGGCGGAGATGTGGGGCAGGAGGGGATACGGGGGGCTGTGGGGGGAGGAAGGAGGATGCAGGCAAAGAGGGAGGAAGAGGGGACACAGCAGGAGAAGGAGATGCGGGAAATTAGGGACATGATGGGAGAGGGAATATGATGGGAGAAGGGAGAAAGGGTGGGAGAAGAGTGTGGTAGAGGGGATGAGGCCTGGAGCATGGGAGGGGAGGGAACACGAGAGAGAAAAGGATAGGAAGGAACGGAGCAAACATGCCGGGGTGAAGGAGGGAGTGTGTGGGCACTGCGATGTCAGGAGGGACCCAGCTAGGCTGAAACTGACCCCACTCGAGAACAGGAGCAGGGATGTGAGTCCAGCAGGCACAGCCCTGTGGGTCTGACTGGGGGTTTGGTCCTGATTTTAGTGCCAGCTGGAGGCTGGCAGGGTGACACCGGCCCTGTCATGGGGCTTAGCCTCCCAAGGGGTGGCAGGGGCAGCAGCTGCACAGTGGCACTTTTCCTTGGCTCTGCACCACTCCCTGGGTGTAAATTCCAGCAGATTGCATTGGGACGAATGCAGGTAAAGTGTCAGTGGGACCTTGTCCTCCCCCAGGCAGCAGCAGAACGCAATGAGGTGCCATGTCTGAAGGCAGCAAGGGGAGCTCGCTGGCCTTTGGCCAGGTGGTGATTGGGCCTCCAGGCTCTGGGAAGACAACCTACTGCCATGGCATGCAGGAGTTCATGGGCAGGATCGGGCGCAAGGTGGCCGTGGTCAACCTGGACCCTGCCAACGAGGCCATGCCCTACCAGTGCGCCCTGGACATCGCCGAGCTCATCACCCTGCCTGATGTGATGGAGAGCCTGAAGCTGGGCCCTAATGGGGGCTTGATCTACTGCATGGAGTACCTGGAGGCCAACTTTGACTGGCTGCAGGAGAAACTGGCAGCGTTCAGGGGTCATTACTACTTGTTTGATTGCCCAGGCCAGGTGGAGCTCTACACCCACCACAATGCCCTCAAGAACGTCTTCGCGCAGCTGGCCAAGTGGAATTTCAGGGTAGGTTTGGGGCAGGGATCAGCCCTTTGGCACCCCACATGCTTGTGATCAGAAGCTACCCCACATGCTTGTGCTCAGAAGCTGTGCACTGCACGATCTGAGCTTGTGGCTGTGGGTGCTGATAGTTATCTGAAAGGCCTTTTCCAGACCAAACCACTCCCTGGTCCTGTGGCTGCTTTGCTGACCTGCTTGGCCTTCTACAGCAAGCAGCTTCACCAGGCAGTTTTGCTCAGCTTTATGCTTGGATTGGCAAAACTGTGACTTGCTCAGGGCATTTAGTGCAGTGGAATCATCACAAACATTCATGAATTCCTTCTTCACATTCTTGCTGTGCTCCAGGATCCTCTCCTCAGCCCCTGTGTGTTTTAACTGCTGCATTTTGGAGCAGGGAGGAACTGGGTGAGACCCTGTGCACAGCACTGAGAGCCTTAGCTGCCACCTCTGCCACAGCCAGGCTGGATCCCTCTGCAGTAGGTGCTCTGTGCTTCCTTGCACAATGGAAGATGCAGATGAGGAGGCCCAGGTGAGAAGAGGCCCAGCCCCACGCTGCCTTGCTTGCCTTGCATTTGCTTTGCATTTGGGCCAAGCCAGGAATGAGCAAAGCCTGTGTGGTGTGAGCCAGCAGGGCTGGCTCCTTTGCCTGAGAATGGCACTGGGACTCTGCACATTAGCTGTGGCTTCTATTCAAATACCTGGGCATGAGATGGCAGTCACTACAAGAAGGTGGTTCCACTGCTGTTTTTGATGCTGCTTCAAGTGCTTAACACCTGCCTGTAGGCTTCATGCTGACTTCTTTTTTTTGTGCTGCAGAAGCACAGCTGTGACTCAGCCCTGCCTCTGACTTTGAGTGAGGTTGTGTAACAGGCAAGGGCTGAGCAGAGATCTTGGAGCACATTGCTAGAGCTGCACAAAACCCAGGGCAGCCAACTGCTCTTAATTGAGTTATTAAGCATTATTTCAGGCCACACAACAGTTGGCTCTGCCACAGAGCCTTGGTGTGCTGCAGTTGCTGCTCCTGAGTGCTTGCTGCCCTGGAGCATTCCCGTGGGGAAGGTGAAAGTGGAGGAAGCTGGGTTGTGCAGGAGGGGAGCTAACTCCAGCTTCCACCCCCAGAAGACCTGCAGAGCTCAGACAAGCTTGGAAATGTCACCTGCAGAGAAAGAAACCCTGAGAAAAGGGAGACCAGCTGCAGGGTTTGTGTCTTTCAGTAGTGCTGGTGGAGCTCAGCACCCTGCTGAGCCTCCTCACAGCCCTTTCAGTGCCCCAGCAGCCTGGGGCTTGAATCCCCTGGGTGGCATTAGGTGCAGTGTGGTGGCATCGTGTGTCTGTGTGCAGTCATGCCTGAGGGTGGGTGGTACTGCAGGAGCTAGAAGGTCACTTCCCCTGCGAGGGGCTCTTGCTGCAGCCAGGTCTGCAGTGTCTGTAGCCAGCCCCAGGGGGTCCCACAGGCAGGTGGATGGACTTGTCCCAGGCTTACCTTCTGCTCTCCCTCTGTGTCTTGGCTGTCCCAGCTGGCTGCAGTGCACTTGGTGGATTCTCACTACTGCACAGACCCTGGCAAGTTCATCTCTGTGCTCTGCACCTCCCTCTCCACCATGCTGCACGTGGAGCTGCCCCACGTCAATGTCCTCTCCAAGATGGACCTGATCGAGCAGTACGGGAAGCTGGGTGAGGCCTGTGGGGAGACCCCTGGGGCTGGGCTGTGCCAGCTGCTTGTCCCCTCTGTGGGCACAGGGCTGTGGTGCTGGGAGATCAGTGACTACAGGGTGGGAAGGGACCTCTGCAGGTCATCCAGTCCTACCTCCCTGCTCCAGCAGGGCACCCACAGCAGCTTGCCCAGGAGCACAGTGGCCAAGGGGGAGTTGGAAGCTCTGCAGAGGAGACTCCACCAGCTCCCTGAGCAGCCTGCTGCAGGCTTCAGCACCCTCACACCAAAGAAGTTTCTCCTCCTGTTCAGGTGGCACCTCCTGGGTTCCAGCCTGTGCCTGTTGTCCCTTGTCCTGTCTCTGGGCACCACTGAGCAGAGTCTGGCCCCATCCTCTTGCCCCTCAGCCTAAAGCTCTTGCAGAGCATTGCTCAGATCCCCTCTGGGGAGAACTCTTCTGCAGGCTCTCAGCCTTTGCTCCTCACATCTACAGAGCCCCTCTCCAGCAGTTCCCTGTCTCTTTTGAACTGGGGAGCCCAGAACTGGACCCAGCACTCCAGCTCTGGCCTCACTAGGGCCGAGTGAAGTGGGGAGGAGACCTTCCCTGCCCTGCTGGCTGGGGAGTTGGTGTAAATCTCACTGGATTGTTAACATTTACAAATTGCCTCCTTGGTCTTTCCCTGCAGCTTTCAACCTGGATTATTACACAGAAGTCCTGGACCTCTCTTACTTGGTTGACCATTTGGCCTCCGACCCCTTCTTCAGGAGCTATCGGCGCCTCAATGAGAAGCTGGTGGAGGTGATCGAGGACTACAGCCTGGTGTCCTTTGTCCCACTCAACGTCCAGGTAGGTGGGGCAGAGAGGACATGGGAGTGCTGCAGATGTAGATGACAGCTGCTTGGAGCCATCAGGGTTGGAAAGGTCAGCTGGAAGGAGATGGAGTAGGACAGGGAAACACACCCAGACTTGTAAATGATCTGCGGCAGCCAAAGGAGAGGCAAAGGCTGAGGAGCTTGAGGCTGTGTGGGGCTTGTGTCCCCGGGGAGGGGCAATTAGGGCTGCCCCTTCACTCAGCTCTGTTGTGCCTGCATTTCAAATCTGGGCAAAGGATGACCTGAGAGGGTTTTAAATGAGGGAGCACCAAGTCATGAGAAGATTGGGAGGAGAAGCTTTGGGTGGGAGAGTTGCAGAAGCTGTCAACAAAGGCAAATGGGCTGAGAGGGGATGAAAGGGAGCCAGAGGGTGGAGGGTGTCAGCCTGTCATGTGTTCAGTGCCCCTGATTGTCCCCTGGCCCCTCGGGGCTTTGGGCACTGGGTGGGTGCCTCAGAGCCTGTGAGAAGATGCCTGGTAAAGGCCTTGAGGAGCTGCTGCCCGTGGGCAGGGGCTGGGGTGCCAGTGTCAGCCCTGCCCGGCAGGACAAGGCCAGCATGCGGCAGGTGATGCAGGCGGTGGACAAGGCCAACGGCTGCTGCTTTGGAGAGCAGGAGCACAGGAGCCTGGAAGCCCTCATGTCAGCAGCAGTGGGAGCTGATTTCCACTTCACTTCGTATCCTTCTGCACTGCCGAGTTTTAACTTCTCTTTCCCTGGGGCAGAGGCTGGAGGTGGAGCTGGCAGCAGCTGCCATGGCCTGTGCCATACACACAGAGCCAGGCCAGGCCCTGCCTGTGCACACCAAAGCCACCACAGCTGCTGCTGCTGCTGCTTGATGCTGTCAGTGTGGGAGGAATCTTTTGACAACTTTCTTCTCTCTCTCACACTTCCTTGGGCTGGTTCTTTCTGCCTCCTCCAGAGCATACAATTGATTCTCCTCTACTCATCGGCTCTGGGACCAGCTGGAGCCAGAAATAACTCAGGTGCTGTGCCTTGCTGCCAGCCCTGTGCCTTGCTGCCAGCCCTGTGCCTGGCTGCCAGCCTCCAGGCTAATGTGGGGCTGATTCCTCACTGGGAACTGAGAGCTCCCTGCAGAAGGGAGTGTTTGAGCCCAGCCCCTTGTTTTCCTTAATTACTGCGTTATCAGCACGCTTGCAGTGCAGGAGAAGTATTTGCAATCTCAGGACAAAGCCGTGGAGGAAGAGGTGATGGAGCTGTGACACACCCACCCCTGCCACCGCTGCTCCCTGCTCCCACACCTCTGCTTTTCCTACCAGCAGCTGGAAGCATCTCGGCGTCCTGTGACTCAGCCCAGGTGAAGGCCTGTCCAGGCAGAGGGCTGCCTGCTGGGCTCCCTCTCTGTGAGGGTTTGACCTCTGCTGCTCCAGCCCAGCTGCACAGGGCAGTGCTTTTGTGGTCCTCACCAGGGCCAGCCAAAGCCTTCCCTTAGGAGCGAGCTGGGTTCAGGCAGGTGGAGAAGAGAAGCAAGATGGAAGGGACTGACCTCAGCCAAGTCTCCTCCTCCTCATGACCAAGACTGATCCAGAGAAAGACAAATCAATTGGAGCTGTCTGCTGCAGGGAGACTTGAGCCACAAGTTCTGTGTGCCCCAGGGAGGAGGAGCTTGTGTGGGCCTTGTGTTCAGAGGCCAAGGAGCCTTTGACCTCTCTCGAGGAGGACAAACCCAGGGCTGTTTTTCTTTTATTTCTAAATAATGATGGACTCTTTCTTAATAAAACAAACCTTCCTCTCTCTTTCATCTTGTGACTGCTGAACCTGAATACACAAACCCAGGAGTGCTCCACAGCCTGGGGCTTAGCAGCCTCTGCTGGCAGGGTCAGGGCAGCTGGTGCTGGGTACTGGGACCTTGCCTGCCTCTCTCACCTACCCCAGAGCAGGGGAAGCATTGTCTGGCTGGAGGGGGTGAGGAAGAGTGCCCAGGAGCTGTGGAAGGAGCTCACCCCTCGTGTGTGCCTCTCCAGGGGCTGGATGCTGGAGCTGGGGGTGTGGGCAGAGTGCTGCTGGCAATGCACAAGCTGCAGGGTTGGCTTTTGGAGGCTTTTGATGAGGAAAGACCCTGAGTGAGTCAACAGGAGGCTGCAGCAGGCAGGGCCTGACCCAGCAGCTGCCTTGTCTGCCTCAGCTACCATCCTTGTCCTGTGCTTGGTTTCTCCAGGTCCCAGCTTCATGGATTGCACTGGGTGGGAAAGGAACCCTCCAAGGGCATCTTGGCCAACACCCTGCAGTCAGCAGGGACACCTCCAGCTACAGCAGGCTGCACAGGGACACATCCAGACTGATCTTGAAATGTCTCAGGGACAGGATCTCAGCCACAGCCCTTGGCAGCCCGTTGCAGTGTCTCACAGTGCAGAACTTCCTCCTGATGTCCAACCTAACTCTGCCCTGCTCCAGTTCCAAACCATTGCCCTTGGCCTGTCCCCACAGGCCCTTCAGAACAGTCCCTCCCCAGCCTGCCTGAAGGTCCCCTGCAGATACTGAAATGCAGCTCAAGGTCTCCCCAGAGCTGTCTCTTCTCCAGGCCCAAATTCTTTCAGCCTGGGATAGAAAAGTCCTGGGGCTCTTCCTTGTGTGACTCCCACTTTGCATCCAGCTGTGGCTCCTCAGGTTGGTGGCAGCAGCTCCCAGTGCAGTCTTGTGTCCTTCAGCACAGTGAGCTGGGGAGGTCAGGGTGGTGAGAAGCAAAGAGTCCACACTGAGCCTCCCAGTGCCTCCCAGCAGCTCCCAGGGAGGATGGGAGCAGGGCAGAGTGGCAGCTCCCAGCTCTGTCTGCAGACTCAGCAGCACTTCTTGCCCAAGAGCTTGCACAAGCCAAGCCAAGCCAAGAGCCTCCTCTGCACAGAGCCACTGCAGACCATGCAGGGAAGCTGGGAGTGGAGGCCTGCTTGGCAGGGATTTAAAATGGAATTCTGCTGCCCCTCACAGCTTTGTGACCAGGATGTGGAGGCAAGGTGGAGCTCAGGAGCACACAAGAGGCCTCCATGTGCACACACAGCCACAGCCTTGTGCCTTCAGCAGCTCAGGTCCTATATTTCCAACAGAGAAGTCAAATTCCTGGCTGCTGCCAGTGCTCCAAGAGCTCTTTCCCCAAGATCCCAGGGATGTCCCTCAGCACTCCTGGCTGCAGTCTTGCAGTGGCCTTCAGTGCTGTCTGGGCCTGAAGGTGTAGAGGCTGATCAAACCACAGCTGGAGCTGAAACTCCATCCCTAGCTTGGGGTCTTGTGGACTCACCTCTGCTCCCTATAGCTGCTGGGAAGCAGTGGAGGCTGGGATCATAAAAAATGTGGATTTGCTGTCAGCTTTTTTGTGGCTTTGAGAGATTTGCTGGCTTAGAAGGGTATGGCCAGGCCAGGCTGGAGTTATGCAAGAGGCATCAAAGCCTCAGCAGCTGGTTGGCTTTTTTTTATTTTGATACCCAGGTAGTATCTGCAGCCCCAGCCCTGCCATGCTGCTGCTGCTGGAGAAAAATGACATCAGAGGTGAGAAACTTCCCAGCTGAGGGCACCTCTGCAGGCTCCAAGCCAAGGAATGCTGAGGTCTGGAAGAGCTACAGCCCCAACCCAGCAGTGTTTGCACACCAAGAGCCTCTTCCCACCCAGGTTTGGAAAGCAGGAGCTGGGCTGGGACCTGCAGCTGGGCAGGACTGAGCCTCATTCTCCTGGTCAGGGTGAAGAGGGAAATGGCCCTGCAGTGGGTACAGTTGCCTGGGAACCCAGAGTGTGCCATCCAGCCAGCTCCTGCACCCACATGTCCCCACGCTGGGAGGCTCCCCGGGCCTGAGGGAGGTGACACTTTGGCTCCTGTCACTCCCATTGAGCAATCAGACAGGGCAAAGGGCCAGGATTAGTCACCCCAGCTGAAGCACATCCCGGGGGGGACACACAGGCTGTCAGCAGAGCTGGTCCTACCTGCCCTGGCCCCTCCAAGCCTGGTGCCAGGAGGGGCTGAGCCCACTCTGATCACCCGTGGGACCTCCTGGGAGAGGTTGAGCATGTGCCAGGTGATGTTTTTAGGGGTGAAAAGGTTCAGCCCTAAATTGCAGCCACTGGGCTGAAGTTTGCTGTGTTCCCCTCCCCAGTTTCCAGCTCCAACCCCTGTCTTGTCCAGGTCAGCACACTGCAGCCCTTGTTACACATCCCACCCTGCAAAGTATCACCACAGCTGCTTGCTGGGCAGGTAGCAGCTTTCCAGAGCCAGGTTAACACCCCAGGCAGATGCAGGATCTCTCTCCACAACCTAAAACACAATGCCTGGGTCAGGTCCAGCCAGCCCTGAGCAAGTGTGGAGACACCAAATGGTTTTGGCAGCCCCCAGCTATTGCAGTGGGGGCTGCCAGAGCTCAGATCTGCACTGAGAGCTTCACCAGAGCTGTGGGATGGATGAGACAGGATAAAAATCAGTCACAGAAGGGTTGGAAGGGATCTTTAAAGTTCATCTAGTTCAGCCCCACCCCTGCAGTCAGCAAGGACAGCTTCACCTGGAGCAGGTTGCTCAGAGCCCCAACCAACCTGACCTGGGATGGTTCCTGGGATGGGGCCAGTGTGACCCCCACAACACCTGCCCCAGGAAAGGGCTGAGGGGCTCCTGCTTGAAGACTCTGAGTTTCCCCAGCACGTGGTGGCATGAAAAAGCTTCTCTGAATTCTAAAATGCCCCCAGACCAGACCAAGGCTGGCATAACCTAGTGGCACCCCAGCAGTACCCCGGGGCCAGCAGCGGCAGCCACCCGGCACTGCTGTCTGCCTCGGTGCCGCCACACCAGGGAGGTGCTGCTGGTGGCTCAGCCTCGGCCAGCCCCAGCCCCGGGCACAGAGCCCTGCAGGGGAGACTCTGACACCTGGGGACAAGGGACAAGCCAGGCTCTAGGTTCTGCAGCCCTCCAGCCCCGCTGAGGACTGGCAGAGCCTTTTGGGCCGTGTGTGTGTGTGTGTGTGTGTGTGTGTGTGATCTCCTACTTGTCCTCAGAAACCTGCTTCAGGAGCCTTAACCCCGTGGCTGTCATCCCCAGTGGGGACATCAGGACCCTGCTCCTACTGCCAGCCTGGGAGAGTGGCTCCAGAGTGGGGGGACACTCCCTGGCTCCAGACCACCCACAGTCCTTGGCTCTGCTACTGTTAAAGACCCTAACCCCCCCCCATCTGGGGACTTTGCTCTGTGACCCCCTCCTGTGCTGTGCCAAGCACCCTCCCACGTGTCTCAGCCAGGGCACAAGGACAGGGATTGGTGTCCCAACGTCACCCTGGGCACACAACCGTACACAAAAAGGAGATTCAAGAGGACCCCGAGGAGCATCTCCTGCTCCCCAGCAGCACAAACCTCTCACTGAAGGTGTCATGAGGACCTCCTTCGCTGCCCCAAAAAAGCTGCTGGACCGGCTGGGAGGCCACGGAGCATCTCCCCGCTGCGGGGCGCAGCCAGGCTGACTCTCGGTTAACTCTCGGTAGCCCAGCGGGAGTCCAACGGGAGCTCCTCTGTCCTCCTGCCACCCCCCATTAACCTCCCCCCGGGCAGGGGCATCCCCCAGCTCCCACCCCAGACCCTCCCAGTACAACCAGCCCGGGCTGCTGCGGTGCCCCTCGGGGCTGCAGGGCGGCCGAAGCCCTGGGCTGGTTTTTCACGTCGGCCTGCCCCGGATCGCTAATTACAGGGCTGGGGCCGGTTCCCAGGCTGGGAGCGCTCAGGGCCAGGCGGAGGCCAAGCGTCGGGGCCCCTCACCGGCCTCTCCCCCCGGGAACCGGCTGAGCTCCCCGACAGCGCCGGCGGCCCCCAGCTCAGCTGGGCCCTGCCGAGCAAATTGCAATCTGCCGCGGACCGCGGCGGGGCACGGCACGGCACGGCACGGCCCGGCTACCTTGGCTGCCGTGGGATGCCATGGTGGGGATGCAGAAGGCCCGGGGGGGG
>VWZE01012282.1:263134-306100 GCA_013396675.1 Eubucco bourcierii | reverse complement strand
TTTTTCCTCTTTTCCTCTCTTTTCTTCCGTGTGAGACATCTTTACAGCAACGGTTTTGGACAGCTGGAGGTGTACAGTACACGAAGCTCTCTCTCTCTCTCTCTAACACGCTACTGCACACAGGGTTGGGGGATGGTGGGGGAGTGGGAATCCCTCCCTCAGACCGGGGCTGTTCACGACTGGGTTCACTTCTTGGTTCCTGCAAGGATTTGTGAATGTACAAAGGATAAACCACACCAGAGTTCAGCAGTTGCTTTTGTGTTTTTTTGTCTGTTTGTTGTGTCCTTCAGAGTTTTAACCATTAAAAACAGTTAGGAAAGTGGTGCCTGTCAGTGTGAGACCGTGGGCAGGGTCGCTCTGCTCGTGTGTTTGTTTTGTTTTTTTCTCCCCAAACTCACTGTAAACGACAGCAACTTTGGTTCAAATCAAAACTTTTTGTTTGTTTGTTTAAAAAAAAAAAAAAAAAGTCTTCTATGTAGACAGAACTTTTGTCTCCTTTAATAAGGGATTCAGGACAAATCGGAAGGGAGAAAGGGAAAGGGTTGGGGGGGGAAAAAAGGGAGTGGGGCTGTCTAGCCCCAAGGGAGAAGCAGGACAGCGTAGGGCAGACAGTGGATTCTGAGGTGGTTTTGCATAAATAAAGGGCAACAGTCAGTTCCTAGGGGATCCACTCACGCACACGCACACGGGGGCCGGATCCCCCAGCTGTCATGACTGGCCAATCAAGAACAGTACGTCACAGATCACTTGTGAAACCAAGGAGTTCATCAGGGGCGACACCGAGATGTCCAACAGCCGCGACTCGTACAAGGTGAACTCCGAGTGGTTCTCGTCCACCTTAGCCAGGGCAAGCAGGGCCCGGGCGGCTCTGCGCATCATGTCCACGCTGGTTGACTCGAAGGGAGGGCTCTGCATGTGCATCAGCCCGGCCTGGCTCTGCTGGAACTGTGTGGCGGCCAGGCTGTCCTCCAAGAAGCCCAGCAGGTTGCCAATGCTGCCTTTCTGCACGGCGATGGCTCTGGCCGCCAGGCTGTCCCCCTGTGCCAAGTTGGCCAGCAGCACCACAGCCATCTCCCGGCACACTGGGTTCTTTCTGTCACTGAGGAACCGCACCAGGGTGCTGTACAGCTTCTCCAGGCGGCTGAACGGGGGTGTGGCCAGGATCAGGTCCACGTTGTTGTCCTGGATGCTGAGTTTGCTGAGTGTTTCCAAAACCAGTCTCTGAGGGGACAGGACCGCGTTGGGCCCCAGTGTTGGGAAGGGATCCTGGGCTTCTGCTGAGGGGCACACTGCCCAGTGGAGCAGTCCGTCCAGGATGGGCAAACAGATGCTCTCTGGGTAAGGGGAGAGGTCCAGCTGCCCGGAGATGTTGGCCAACGTGACCAGTGTGTTCTCACGCAGCATCTCCAAGCAGTCCCACCACCACTCCACCTTGTTGCAGCTCACCCCTTGGTCCTGTTCCTCCTCCTTCTCGTAGGTCAGGGGCGCCTGTTTGCGTTCTGGATGCTTGTGGTGCAAGAGGATCAGCTTGCCCAGGATCAGCAGCAGCCCAGGGTGTTTGGACATCTCAAAGTCATTGCCCGGCACAAACGACAAACTCCTGATGATGTTGGAGACGCAGATGCAACGCTTGGCCAGGGAGTCCTGCCAGTCCAGGAGGGTGCAGAGGGGCGTCTCATCCTTACTGTGAGGCTCATCCTCCAGAATTTTGATGTTTCTGTGGCTCTGAGCCGGGCTAATGCCAAAGGGAAATTTGCTACTTTCCTTTGCCGCTTCCAAAGGTTTGACCTCTTCCTCCTCTCCAGCCAGGGCGCCGGAGCGCGCCGACAGCATGTCGTCCATGGTGGCAGTGATCCTCTTCTCAGAGGAGCTGTCAGAGGCAGGAGCCTCTCCTTCCCTGCTGCTCTCAGCTGCTGAGCGCTTCCTGGAGGCGGAGGCGCAGGGAGGTCGCTTGTGGGTGCCAGGCAGCTCCGTCTTGCTCTCGAAGTGTGTCTGGATGTGCTCGGTGGTGTCGCCGCCGCCGATGCGCCAGTGCAGCAGTCCGCTCTCGAACTCCTGCACGCGCCCCAGCTTGGCCGAGTAGTCCACCACGAAGGGGTCATTTTTCTGCACCACCTTCACTGGCAGCTTGTCAAATTTGCTCACCAGCTTCTCCTCACTGTTCTCCAGAGGTACTTTGTCCTTGCTCGAGAACGCAGCCTCCTCCTCTTCCTCATCTTCCTCGTCCTCCTCGCAGTTCAGGCTCCGTGGCTCGTCCTCCTCCTCATCCTCCTCCTCCCCTTTTTCATGAGAGGAAGATGAAGATTTGCAGAACCTTTCAGGATCTAATAGTGTTCTTTGCCCTGGGTCTCCCACTTCGTATTCCTTCAGGATTCCAAAGATCTCGATCAGGCAACGCCGGAAATACTCCACCAAGAGCTCCAGCAAGCCTGGGAGCTATGAGGGGGGAGAAAAACAGGAGGAAAAGGAAGGGAACAGTGATCAGAAAACATCTTTAGGCCAACACTGGGAAAGCAGAGCATTGTAAGTGCTGAGAATTTAAGCGGTGCTGTCAATTAGTGGATTCTAAAGGCTGGTAATAAGCTGTTTGCAGAAGAGAGTTTCCCATTCTTTGAGAACATGAACCAAGGCAAGCCCAGATGCTGGCTGTCAGAGCACCCCACAGTGAAAACACACAGGGAAGGGAAGGGCAGCACTCAGCCAAGCAGCCCTTACAGCACTGCTGAGCAGCTTTTCAACAGGCTGACCCTGAGCATAGGCATCCCTGAGGACAGAACCAGGGCTGAAGGGAAACCATCAGCACCCAAAGCCACAAGCAGCCTCCAGCCTTTCCCAGCACTCTGGCTGCAAAGTCCATTGTGGCCTCCCCATCACCACTCACTTCCTCTGCCCTAGAGGCACATCTCACCCGAGAGAGCACACAGGCTGCACCCCAACAACTGCATCACTTATACAGGCCAGTGAGTGACCAGCATTGGGCCAGTCCCCAGATTCTCCTCTGGCCTGGTGTGCTCCACAGGCACAGGGATGCTGAAAGCCCTACAGGGGCAGGAGCTGCTTGCTGCTCTCTTGTTGACAGAAACCCCTACAAAATCAGCACTCCAAAGACCTGCAGCAGAAAGCATCTGCACATCTGCACCCACCTGGCTGAGGTTGAAGGTCACGATGCTGTTGTCATCGTAGAGCAGGATGTTTATGGTATCTAAGGCCCACGTGCTTTCAGCCAGCAGCCCAGACTTCAGAGACATCATCACTCTCCATGCTTCAGGAGTTCCTGTAACATAAACACATGAGATTCCTAGCTCCTGCATCTAAAAAACATAACAGGATCCTTCACACTGCTTTTTGGACCCAGGAAGATGATGCACAGGCTCCAATTTCCAGCAATTTCTCCCCAGAGAATACCAGAATGGTGTTTGAAATCGCAGCTAACCTGCAAACACCTCAAACAGGCTACCCAGGGAAGGTTATGGATGTTCCCTCCCTGGAGGTGTTCAAGGCCAGGTTGGATGAGGCCTTGAGCAGCCTGGGCTGGTGGAGATGAACCTACCCACAGCAGGGGGTTGGGGCTGGATGAGCTTTAAGGCCCCTTTCAACCCAACGCATTCAATGGACCTATGGACACATAACTTCAAAGGCAGCAGAGCCCTTCCACCTGGCACACTGAAGCAAAGGCAGGACCCACCCTCTGGGCAGGCACCAGCAGAGCAGTTTCCTCTTACCAATATCTTTTGCTGTCAGCCTTCTCCTTTGCTTCAGCACAGGTTGTGTGGCTTCCACGGAGCCCGGAGGGAAGGTGATGTCTCGCCGGATCATGGGGGGCTGGACAGTTGCTGGTGTGATGTGGGAGGCAGGCACTGGCGGCCCTGCCTTCTGCATCTTCATCCCCGAGTGCAGGAAGGGAGATTTGCTGGGAGAAGTGCGGTTCTCCAGAGGTCTGGGCAGAGGTGCTGGGCTGGATACCTGAGGAATGTGATTCTGCATGCTGGGGGAGGTCTGGTAGTTAGACTGAGGGGGCCTCGTCATCTGGGGCACAGGGGCAGAGGGACCGTAGGGAGGCTGCCGGTTGCCGTGGGAAGGCCACGGCCCCTCGTGGTTGACCCTCTGGTCCGAGTGCAGGATTTCCTCCGTCCGAGTCACTCCGTGGTACGCGGGCCCCTGGGGCGCGGCGCCGGCGCCCTGCCGGTTCGGGTAGCTGTAGCCCATCTCGCCGCGGCCCTGCCACATGGTGCCGTGCTGCGGGCCCTCCGGGGTAGGCTGCATCGGGCCCCCCATCATCTGCGGCGGGAGGCTCTGCTGGGCGCCGGAGCCCGGCGGGGCCGAGACCCTGTCCCTGCCGAACTGGAAGGGGAACTGGTTCTGGGGCGCGGCGGCGGCGCGGCGCTCGGCGGTGGGGTAGCCGCTGCCGTACTGGTTGTACAGGTCCTGCTGCGGCGCCGGCTGCGCGCTCGGCTGTGCGCTCGGCTGCTGGCTCTGCGCTGCGGGCAGCGGCTGCGGCGCCTGCCCCTGCCCCGCGCTGTAGGGGACGCTGTAGAGGTCTCCCTCGTGCCGCTTGGCCGGGGGTCCGTAGCTGCCGTCCATCGGCCGCTTGTAGTTCTGCGGGGACACAAAGGCAGCGACAGCCTCGCGTTACCTGGTCGGCACCGCACCAGGACGGGGAGACTGCCTTTGGCCAAGCAGTGCCATGGAGAAGACAAAGGGTGATGAGGACAAGGTCCTGCTGGGGGGATGCCCATTGAGCTCCAGGGGCCAGTCTGAGCACAGACAGACACTGGAACCATCTCCCGAGGGTAGCAGTGGATTGCCTTGCACTGGGCAGTTTGCAAGCTCAGCTTGCCTTGGTGCTGGGCCAGTTGCTTTCAACCACACCATCACCTAGAGAGGCTGGAGCAGATGATCCTTGGGGGCCCTTCCACCCTGGCATTTTGTGATCATCTACTGGGCAACAAGGAACATGGCCTCAGCAGGCAGTTACTCTGAGCCAGAGGACATGCCCCACAGCATGGACTGTGGGAGGCTGAGCCTCCTCTCCTCATCAGCCATGTCTGACCTGAAGTGCAGCAGCTTTCAATTCCACAAGCCAAGGGCTGGGGCTGCCTGGGTGCTTTCCTTGTGGATACTACAAGAATGCCCTGAGGGCTGAAATCTGCCCACAGAAAGGACTTGCCTGTAGAAAAGGCTCAGCTCTGCATTCACCACAAACCAAGCTGTGCACAGGTTCCTGTTTCTTTTCACACCCAAGGATTTTATCAGACCCTACTTCTCTCAGGTCTTCCCCAAAAGGTCTCTGCTGAAAGCATCAAACAGGATAGACCTGAGAACTGTTCTGATTCCTGCTGCTTTTGGAGGTTGCAGAGTCTGAAATCTGCAGATCACTGAAAGGACCAAGAACTGTTCACCCTCTATTTCTTTTAAGTGCAAATGGAGGGAACAGTCAATTGCTGAGACAAAATTAAAGCCCAAGCCCTCTCCTGCCTCTGAGGGTCCAGGCTTTGGCTGCTCCATGCTCTCTATAGTCATGACTGGCTTCAGATGGAGCTGTAGGGCTACAAAGATGACAAGAACCAGAGTAACTGGAACTCCTGGCTCAGTGCCCTGTGGCTCTAGTTGCAGAGCCAAACTGCAGAGCAGTTGGAATTATTCTTAGCACAGCCTGGTGAGTGCCCTCTCTATGCTCTCCTAAACCAGAGGACTCAAAAGCATCAGGAAAAACCTTCTGGGCCCTGGCACTGATACAAAGAGCAAGTCAGGTATGGGGATCATGGACAGAGCTGGGTGTTCATTCAAACTCTGTCCTGAAACCAACCTGGGGTTTTTGAGAACAGGGAGGAGGAGGCAGAGGGGCAAGGGAGCAGCCTCTGTCTGCAGGTTCAGTAAAAGCAAAGACAAAAAAGCCAGCCCTTGGGTTGCACAGAATGATCCAACCTGGAAGAGCTCCCCAAAGCCACCAAGGAGTTAGTCCAAGCAAACTGATCTGATTACGTGGGGCAAAAGTGTTACCCAAATATGATGGGCTTCACAATGTTCCAGAGGGGCAGAGAAGCCCAGTGAAGCTTCCTGACCTCCTGCTGCCTGGCCAGGGCATGTGTGCCTGCAGGCTACACAATCTCTCTTCTCCAAGACAGTGCTGGCAACACTAAAACTTACTCAGACTATCTGGAAACTAGGGGGAAAAAAAAGCCTCCTGGACAAGCTCCTTCACTATACACATGGACAAACACACAGCCCAAGGAGTTTCCATCCTCCTCCCATGGATTTCAAACCCTGCTCTGCCCATCAAACCATCCCCTTTCTGATCCTTTACCTGTTGCTGCTGTTGGTACATGGTAGTTTGCTGGCTAGGGAAGGGGTTGCCCGAGGACGTGCCTTGAGTGGAGAATTGATTGCCATAGGAATCATGTCTGGAGAGGAAACAAAAGCGTCAGAGGTCTGGCTCAGGTGCTGGCTCCACCTTCACAAGAGCTGTTTGTGACAGGAGCCTGCACAGACCTTTGCTGCTGCTGCTGCTGCTGTTGCTGCGGGTAGCGGCTGGGAGAGTACATCCCCGACTCTGGGGTGGAAGGCAGGAGGTTTGGCTGCGGAGTGCCGGCGGTTAAGTTGCCCTCGGGTCCCATGCCAGGCTCCGTCCTACACAGGGATAAAGACAAAACCCCAACACGTCCACTGAAATTCACTCCTGCTCCTCAAACAGAGAGGCTGAGCACAGCAGCGAGGAGAAGTCCCCAGCCCAGATCTCAGCAGTACCCACCTCACTCTGTCGTAAGGACCTCCATAGGAGTAGTGTTGCCGCTGTCCCATGGCCATGTTACCCATCCCTGGGCCTGCAGCACGATTGTAAGGGTCACCCATAGCACTGTTGGGGCCCTGCCCTGAGGACATGAAGGGGTCGCTTCCCGGAGCTGAAACGTTGAGAGAAGGAGCAGTCAGGGTCTAGGCCCTGCCCTGTCTGCTGGGGCTCCTACAGCACCTGCCAGCACACAGCCAGACATGGGCCTGAGCACCTGAGGTCAGCAGAGTCCCAGAGTGCCTCACCTTTCCTCATGCTGCCGTAGGGATCCTTGCCTGGCTCGTAGGACATGCGCCCCATCATGTCAGAGGTATTCATGCTGGGCTGGTACCCTGGATTTGGAGTCATGGAGTTCCGTTTCTGGAACGCAGGATCACTTCCATCTGCAAAGGCATCCTGAAGGCCCACCGAGTTACTCCTGATTCAAAAACCCCACAAACACAGAGTGAGAGAGGTCCATGGTGCTCCTCAGGAGGCTTTCCCCCACGTGTGTGCCTGATGAGGAGAGGCTGAGGGACCTGGAGTTGTTTAGTCTGAAGAAGAGAAAACTGAGAGGGGATTTAAATAAATGTTTGTAACTATCTGAGGGCTGGGGGTCAGGAGGAGGGGGACAGGCTCTGCTCACTGCTGCCTGGGATAGGACAAGGAGCAGTGGATGGAAGCTGCAGCACAGGAGGTTCCATCTCAACACAAGGGTCCCAGACAACTGGCTCAAGTTGCCCAGCAAGGTTGTGGAGTCTCCTCCTTTCCAGGTCTGTCTGGATGTGTTCCTATGTGACCTGAGCTAGATTGTCTGGTCCTGCTCTGGCAGGGAGTTTGGACTCGATGGTATCTTTGGATCCCTTCCAACCCCTGATATCCTGTGAGCCTCTGATTCCGTCCTAGATGTTGCCATTGCTCAGAGAAGCATCGAGAGCTGTCCCCGATCCCAACCCCCGAGGACTGACCACTCGCAGGCAGTGCTGTGAGCAATCTCCTTACTGAAGGAGCCAAGCCCTGGAGCCCTACCAGAACAGGCACTCGAGTCCCCTGCCAGCTGGGGCCACAACCCCCAAGCTCACTACCAGTCCCCAGCACGGTGGCAGAGGGTGCAGCAGTTCGTACCTGATGCCTGGCAAAGGAGGCATCTGACTGTGTGGCGTAGATGCTGGGGTTGGTGGCTTCAAGTCTCCTCCTTCTGCCATAGAGCTGCTGGTGGACTGAGGTGTCTGAGGGCCCTGCATGGAGCCTGAACCCGCTGCAAGAACAGAAATGTGATGTGAGCAGCTTTGCACCTGCAGATGCAACCCAGAGCCTCCCAAAATGCCAGCCTCAAGAAAAAACACAAACAGGAGTCCTTCAAGGAGGAGACAGATGAGAGCTGGCAGGGAAAGTGGAAGGAGCTCAACATTTCAGGGACACACTAGTCCAGGCTTTCCAGAATCACACACAGAAACCTAAAGCTGAAACCTTCACTTTCATCACATTTTCATTCTTAACGACGTTTTGCTCTACCCACTGAGCCATCACTGTGGGCTGTGTGGTGTCGGCCAAGCTATAAGCTTCCAAGGTTGCTGTTGGGCAGTGCAGCACGTGGCAGGGCATGGTGCTTCCTGCCAAGTGACATCTTCACTTCCTACCCCGAGTGGATGTAGCTTGGAGCCCCCTCCTGCAAGTCTCACACTACCCTCTCAAGGGATGACAACTCCAGGATGTCAGCTGAAGTCACCAAGTCACTCTCTGAACAAGGTTCCTCTGTCTACACTGCCCTTCCAGAGGGGTTAACTCATGCAGGTTAATTCGAGCGCCACTCCCAAGGATTCCTGGAACAGGGAATGCCGGAGCTGCCGGATCTTTGGCTGAAGACAAAACCCGTCCAGCCAGTTCCTAGCTCTCTAGGGGGGTTGCTTTCTGCTGCAGGAAGCTTTCATCACAGCTCCCAGCCTGTCATGTGCCAACCAGCTGTGCCAGTAGCTCCTCTGGCCCCGTGTCCCGGTGACAGCCTCAGCTCTCGGCTTCATCTGCTCCTCACAGCCAGCAAGAGCTGAACTCTTAATTAACGTTTCCATCAGTTCCCAGCACCGATATCCCTCAGCTTCAGCCCTGCTGCTTGATGACTCATTTCAGCTATTCATTAAAACCCTCCGAGGTCAGGCTCGGGGCATGTTTGTTTACACCCCACCTTCCTGGCACCCTGTCCTCTGTCTCCAGGACTCCCTCCCAGCCCGGGGAGGTCTCTGGAGAAGGCAGGGCTGAGCAGAGCCCAGCAGGGAGTTTCATTCATGGGCCCTCCCCGCCAGTCTCCTTCCCTCCTCAGCTCTCCTCACTTCCTCCCCCCCGGGATTCTCCCTCGCCCCTGTGCCCGCCTGGCGCTGGCAGCAAGAGGCCTGGAGCCGTTCCCTGCGCCGCTGCCATTTGGTGTTTGTCCCCACCCCCCGCAGTCACTCCCACTCACAAAGTTACACACACTTGGAGCCAGGCCAGTTCCACGCTCTGGCAATCAGAATCTCGTAGCAGGCTGCTGGCACCTCCCCAGGGACAGGCTGCAGGTCACCAGCAGGCACAGAGGAGGTCTGCGCTGATGCCCACATGGCCACCCCCGGCTCGCTCCAGCTAAAGCCTTTCTGTAACCACTGCTGGTTCTTGAGGGCTGTGGAGAACAGCTCCAGCACCACCAGCTCTGCCCAGGGGATTGTCCTGCCAGGCCTCACGAAGTGGTGTGTAGAGAATCCCTACAGCCTGAGCCTCACCATGGTGCAGTTCCTGTTGGAGCAGGTGGGAGTTGGTCTGGTTCTCCCAGGTGACAAGAGGTAGGATGAGGGAAAACAGCCTCAAGCTGCACCAGGAGTGGTTTAGTTTGGATAGCAGGAAAAATGTCTACTCTGAAAGAGTGATCAAGGCCTAGAACAGGCTGCCCAGGGCAGAGGTGGAATCACCATCCCTGGAGGTATTCAAGACTGTGTAGATGTGTTGCTGTGGGTCATGGCTCAGTGGTGGACTTGACAGTGCTGGGTTAGCAGCTGGATTTGATCATCTTGGAAGTATTTTGATTCCCAAGTTATGCTGCAGTTGATCTGACAGAAGAGGATGAAAGGAGGTGCCAGCCAGTGCCTGGTTGTCTGTGGGATAGGAGCCCCTCACCCAAATGATGTCACTTCAAACATCTCACTGCTGCCCACTTGGTTTCCAACAGGGAAGTTACTCTCCATAGGATGGTTCACCAAGAGACAGAGATCTCTGTGTGGGCAAGTCTGGAGGATGCTGCTTGAGCAGGGCCTTGCCAAACCCCTGGAACTCAACACTCCCTCCTAAGGTTCTTAAGCCTGGACTTGGGGTTCGGAGAGCAGTTTGTGTCGTGTCCTACAGCCTCTGCTCCTGCCAGTCCAGGGAGCAGGAGAGAGGAAGAAAAGGAAAGGGAAGGAGGACCAGGAACACGCTGAGGGGAACAGCTTAAAGGATCAGAGCAGCCAACCACACTTCAGTGCTGCCTCTGCACACTGCTAGGTGCAGGAGTGTGGAGTAAGCCAAGTGGAGAGAACACCTGGAACAGGAAACACAGCACAGACCTTCCATAGCAGGAGTCAAACCTGCAGACAGCACCCACAGAGCTGCACACATCTGCAGAGTTTGGGACAGCATCCCCAAGAATCCCTCCTGCTGGTGTGCTGAAGGGATCAGCTGTGCCACAGCCCAGAGGGTAGCTCACAACCTCCACATACCACCCTGCCAGCTACAGCCAGCTGAGAAGTGCTGCACTCTTCTGACAGGCACCTGCTGCTGGGAAGAGCTGCAAGGGGCTCCCTGGAAGCCTCAGCACTCTCCAAATGCTTCTCTTAACATCTTTATTCCACTGCCTCACATCTTAGGGGACAAGAAAAGGTTTTGAAAGAAAGTGGGAATGGCTCTGTGGTCCAGTTCAGCCAAACTCAACCTAGTGCCACAGAAGTTTTTATCTTGCAGAAGACACTAAGGGTGAAGCTGCACTGGGACAGTTTCCTGGCTAGTGACAAGAGAAGATGCAGCTGTTTAAGACACCACCACTGTCAGAAAGCACAGATGAATGGAGCTGCCAACAGAACATCTGGTTGAGAATGTCAATTGAGGGCTTAGCAGGGCTGGGACAGCTGAGCCAAGTCCAAGGAAGGTTGATTATTGCACTCCTCAGGAGCTGCCAGAGGTGATGCCAGGTTTCAGAACCAAAAAAACCCCATTTTTTTTGCAAGTATTAGAGGAACTTCAAAGAAGGGAAAAGTTTTTGTTTCACCTACATGAACAGGCTCCTGACCAGAAAAAGCATCTGAAGGTCTTACTTGTAGGAAAAACTGGAAAACAAGCTTAAAGGGTTGGCAAGTCCAGCAGCAATTCAAGCACTGAACTCAATGCAAACGAGACAGAAACCATCAGAGACTCTCTGAAGACTAAAGAGTGCAGCAGGCAGGGCCAGCCTGGATGCTTTCTCTGTTTTTTTTGCTTAACAAATCTGAATTTGGCTAAATATTCAGAAACTGGAGCATCCCATCCACAAATTCAGTCTCCAGGGTCTCATCTCTAGAGCATCCAATCTGTGACAGGCTCACAACTCTCTGTACACAGTCTCAGGACACCCTCATTATCTCCTGGTGAGGACAGAAAGGAGGAACTCCTGAGGAAGAGGAGCACACACCCACAGCAAGTGCTTACTGCCAGAAGGCAGCACCTGCAAGGGCAGAATCAGCACAACTCTTCCAGAAAGCTCCCAGAGCTAAGCAGGGACCCTAAAGGCTGCTGCAGGGAGCAGAGATCACCTGGCAGGGTTGACTCCAGACCCCCCTCTCTGCCAGGTCCTCACACAGTGGCTGTGGATCAGTCAGCACTGGGCTGTGTGTAGGCATTTTTACATCTTCCTTTCTCTTAAGCTTAGTACAGAGGCAGGACACAAAGAGTGAACCATCCCAGGAGGCTGTGACTTATTCCTGCTATCACCTTAGACTGAAGGAACAATTTTTTGACACTGAGGGTAGTGAGAGCCTGGCCCAGGTTGCCCAGAGGAGTGGGGAATGCTCCATGTCTGGAATCATCTCGGTTCAGGTTGGTTGGGGCTCTGAGCAACCTGCTCTGGTTGGGGGATGTCTGTGCTGGCTGCAGCTTGGGTGGCCCAGATGACCTTGAAAAGTCCCTCCCAACCCATTCTATGCTCATTTGTTGCCACATGACCTTGCAAAGTCCCTTCCCATCCAGGCCATTCTCTGATGATTCTGATCATTCACTGCCACATTCCCAAGGTTTTTACCCTGCACAACCAGGGAGGACCTAGTTACAGACAGACCCAGGGGGCTTTGTGGACATTTGGAACCAGCCTGAGCCCATGGGATCAGATGAACAGTGCCAGAGATCTGCTGCATCCCATGTTCCCTGCATGCCTTTGGCCAGTAGCATCTGAGCTCATCTGGAGAGGGGGTGTGTGGCTGAGCTCACCTTGAGGTGGGAGCCTGAGCTCACCTGGAGAGAAGGGGCAGGGGGGAGCCTGAGCTCACCTGGAGAGAAGGGGGGCAGGGGGGAGCCTGAGCTCACCTGGAGAGAAGGGGCAGGGGGGAGCCTGAGCTCACCTGGAGAGAAGGGGTGCAGGGGGGAGCCTGAGCTCACCTGGAGAGAAGGGGCAGGGGGGAGCCTGAGCTCACCTGGAGAGAAGGGGGGCAGGGGGGAGCCTGAGCTCACCTGGAGAGAAGGGGCAGGGGGGAGCCTGAGCTCACCNAGAAGGGGCTTGTTGGGGGGGGCTAAGCTCACCTGGAGAGAAGGGGCAGGGTGGAGCTAAGCTCACCTGGAGAGAAGGGGTGGGGGGAGCCTGAGCTCACCTGGAGAGGGAGGCTGAATCTTAGTCTGAGACTTCTTGGAGTCAGCAGCTGCGAAGATATCGGGCGGGGGGTCCTCGCCCCGCTCGATCTTGCACTCGAAGGCGTACAGACACTGGATGTACTGCTTCTTCAGCGAGCTGGCAGCGCTGCTGGACGTGCCCACGTTCAGGTTGGTAGCCAGCTCACGCCACTTCTTGTTTTTGTTGACCTGCACAGCACCAAAACAGAGGCTCTGAGCCCAAAACCTTCTCCAGGAAGCTTTGTTAACACCTCCCAGCTAATGGAGAGGCTGCAGCAAGGCCTGACCTGAGCAGAAACAGTTGTGTGCAAAACCTCAAGCTAGGAAACTTCCTTCCTCACCCACAGAAAGCTTTTTTCAGGGGAGGGCAGGTTGCAAATGGAATCAGACACGAGGGCAGCTGACAGGCAGATGCAAAGACAAAGGCTCCCCAACCTCTGTCCTGACCAAAGCAGGGAAAAGACCTCTTTGACCTGAGTTTGCTGTCTACAACTATCTGAGGAGACATTGTGGAGAGGCTGCTGCTGGGCTCTTCTCACAGGTAGCTGGAGACAGAACAAGGGGGAATGGCCTCAAGCTGAGGCTGAGGAGGTTTAGATTGGACATTAGAAACAAATTTTTATGGATAGAGTGGTCAGGGACTGGAATGAGCTGCCCAGGGAGGTGATGGAGTCACCAACCCCAGATGGGTCATTTGGATGTGGTGCTTAGGGATATGGTTTAATCTTATAGAGTAGGGTTCTAGGTTAGACTTGGTGATCCTGAGGGGCTTTGCCAACCTGCATGTTTCTGTGATTCTGTCTCACCACAAACTGTTCCCCTCAAGCCCTGGGGTTCATCTCAGGGGTGCTGAGGCTTAGGATCCAAAGCCAACAAGCAGGGCTGGAAGCCACAGCTTACACCCAAAGCCTCCCTGGGGCTGTGCTGCCCACTGGCCTGTGACAGATTACAACCTCCCAGTGACCACAGCTGGCTGCTGGACACTCACCTGAGTCAATCCTCCAATCTCCTTCACTGAGATGTAGAGCCTGTAAAGGTCCAAGGGCTTCCTGCCCACTGCTGGTAGGTTGGTCATGCCCATGGCCTTCTCCTCAGTGAAGGCCAAGTACCGATCCACCCACATCTTCCTCTCGGGCTCACCTCCCAGCTCATAGAGTTTGGTGATCTTCTCATTGGTTGTAGTTGAGGAACTGGACTTCTAGAAGAGGGAAAGAGCTATCAGGACTGAGCACAGCACAAGAGCAGAAGGTTCACATCTGAGATAGTGTCAAAGAGATAGTCAGGAAAGAGCTCAAAGTTCTGCTGCTCTCCTGGGGACAGCTCGGTGCGAGGCCAGGCAAGGACCCTCTGACAAAGGCAGCACACAGGCAGCTGCTGCTCAGGGAGTTCACACAGTGGGCTTGGAGTTTTCAGGAAAGCTACAGAAACCAACCCAAGCTCAAGGAGCCTTTGCAGAGAGGCATCTGTTTGAGACCACAGGGATTTGGGAATTCCTGAGTGCAGAGGTGAGGGCTGTGAAGTCTGAGCTCCACACACTAATTCCTACACACCTGATCCACCCAATCCTTCAAGGCTGTGTTTAGACACAAAGCCTGTGCTCCTGCACCTCTTTTTGCTCCCCCCTTGTCTTTTGATGTAGTGCCTGAGCACATTCTTGTCTTCCACCACCCCCAGCAGACATACTTGGAGTAAAGGCAGAAAAGGCTTTGCCACTCCAAAACTCGCTTAAAAATTAACTCCCCAAGCAGAGGTGAACTTCAACAGGAGGTTCCAGGTGAACTCCTACACCCCAGACTGTATTCATCAGCAGATGTGATAATCCTTCAACAGTCACTAAAAACAAAACCCAAACTATTTTACCTTTGACTTGGATTCAGCCTTTGGTGTCCCATCTGCCTTGTTGTTCATTTTAGCTGCAGGTGTCAGTTTGACATCCCCCAGCCCCATCATCTCAGGGCTTGCTGCCATCCCTAGGAAGTTCAGAGAACCTTCAGCACTGATTTTCAAGGCAGTACAGTGAAATGCAATGCCCAGCAGGCAGCACTGCCTTACCTGCAGAGTTGTTGGCCATATTCCCTCCCATCGGGTAGGGTGGGCCCTGAGGGTTTATCATCCCAGCCATGCTGTTAATTCCCTGGCCATAAGGAGGTCCAGTGCCCATCATTCCCCCTTGATTCATGTTGGGATAACCAGGAGGCCTAGAGAAGGCAAGGAACAAAGAGATGCTTACTCCAAACAGTCAGTGGCAAGATCTTGTCTCCTAAGGCAGCAGGTTTGGGAGCTGGAGGATGACTTTCTCCAGCTCACTCTTCCAGCAGAACGCCAAATATTGGGTCCTCTGTTAAAGCTTGGCTACCCCAGAGGTTCAGCCACATCCTCAACAGAAAAGTGGATGCAAATCCTTGAGAGCTGTTCAGTTCTGCAACGTTTTCACCTCAAACAGAAACCTCCTTTGTGTTGCCTTCCTGAGGAGGAACAGATCTACCACCACTGCATTCAGCAGTGGATGCTGTGCAGCGCTGCAGTGCTGCAGCCACACTTCAGGCCGCTTCTGTCTTTCCTTTTTGTTCTCCACACAAGCTACATTATTTCAAATGCACCACAAAACCTCCCTCCACAGTTGTCTCTCCTGAAAGGGACAGAGCTTTGACACCTTCACTCCTGCAGCCATGGCTGATGTCAGGAAAGCAGATGGCAGTCAGGCTGAAGAGCACAGTCACCAGACAACAAACTCAGCAGCTCCACTGGGGCAATCCTGCTCAGAAGCCAGCTCCTGGCTCTCATGGCATTCTTGCAGGCCACATACACCTACTCTGAAACGTGCAATAAACCCCCAACCAACCACAGAAAAGAGCTGCAAAGTTCCCTGCTGACTTCCAGCTGCTTTCCCACAGCTGTTCATCAAGGCCCTAAAAGGAAGAAGTTGCTCAGCCTGGGCCAGCAGTGCCTTGGTGAGCTGAAGGCAGCTGCACGGCTGCTGGATTTATGGCCTTGCCACACAGGCAGTGTCTTTCAAGTCTCTCATTAACAAATAGGAGCAGAAAGCAAAACCAACTGAAGAGAGATCAGATTTGAACAGATTTCATCTACACATATTAAGACCTCCTCAAGTATGCCCTTCAAGAGGAGTCCCAAGCAAGCTGCATGGCCGAGCTCCGCAACGCTCAAACTGATGAGCGAGGCCCCAAGGAAGAGCAAACCTCCCAGGGGGGCTGTGTTCAGCAGCACCCCAAGTTTAGGTTATTCCACCCAGAGTTCTGAACCCCAGATGTGCCAGAGGGAAGGGACCTGGGCAGAGAGCAGGACAATGTTGCTGCTCACCTGTTCTGGATGGAGTTGGCAGCAGCATGCATGGCGGCGGCAGCTGCCTCTTGTGCTTTGCGGTTCATGCCCCCGGGCGGGGGGCACATCCCTGTGCCCACCTGAGGTGGCATATTCGCCATGTTAGGTCCATAAGGTCTGTTCCCCATGGTGGCATGGGTCATCCTCCCTGGAGGAAGCCCACTGTAGGGTGGCACACCAGTCTGCCCATGCATCTGGCTCCCTGCTCCCATGGGGTTCATGCTTCCTCCCATCCCCGGGCTGGGGTAGTTGGCATTGGACATGGCATTGTAGTTTGGCTGCCTGGGATAACCTCCTAGGGAGATAAAAAGAGGGGAAAGACAAGATCAGTTAACCAGTCAGTTTATGAATCACCATCAAAACTCTCTATCAGCAAATATTTAAAGATCACTAGCAGAGCTGAGGGGGAGTGCTAACACCTCAACCAGAAGTCAAAGCACTTGGAGATAAGCCACACAAAATGTGTTTTGACACAGCCAAGCAACAACAATGAATTCAAAAGCTGCCTGAAACGTTCCCAAAACCTCAACCAAGCAATGAGCTAAATAGTCAGGACAGAATGTGAAAAAAGCCCCCAAACAAACCCCATTTAACCCTTTCCAAAACTTACACCACTTCATTTTCTTCCTCCTCAAAAGAGACCTGACCTGGCTCTTGCACTGGATGCATGACCTACATCCTTCTAAACTAGGGAAATCTACATCTGGATGTAGCCCTAAAAACACCACAGGCTGGAGAGGGCTCTAAACAACCTGGGCTAGTGGGAGGTGTCCCTGCCCACAGCAGGAGGTTGGAACTTGATGATCTTCAAGGTCCTTTCCAACCCAACCCCTTCTGTGATTCCATCAAATCTCACCAAGAGCAAAGCTCAGGTCCCTCCGCCCTGAGGAGCGCTCTGCTTTGTGTTACCCAAACACTAGGAGAGGACAAACTAAAAGTTTATCAGAGCCAAGATGCTACACTGGAGAGAGGCCTTTTGCATTTGCTGAGCTCAGCTCCCACCATGCCTCACCTTGAGGTCCATACTGCCCACCCTGGGGTCCATAGCTCCCCATGGAGTTCTGCTGGTACGGCCCCATGCCAGCGTGCATCTGGCCTCCAGAAGACTGACGAGGAGATAAGGCTGAGCCAGGCTGGGGTGAGCTGTACTGAGGCATCTGAGGATTTCTCTGCATGTAACCTGGGCACCCAGAGAGTGGAGGAGACAACTGTTAGTGTAAAGTACCCAGAGGTACCACTGGACACATTCTTAGGGTCACAGCAACCCCTGGGACACGTTGACAGAATCCTTGCAGCAGCAGCCTGGGCAGATCTCCAGCCTGGCTGTGAAGGAGCCACTGCTATCTAAGATAACAGATCAAATTTCCTGTTTTAACCAGAAAAAAGCCACCCAGGTTCGGGTCACAGCAGCAGGCAGCACAGCTCTGCAAGCTCTAGGGGTTGCTGCTGCTGCTGCTTGGCTTATTTGGTGACAACTTTCAGCTGTGAGAGCTGGAACCTTTCCTGCATTTTCCCCCCACACTGACTCCAGTCCTCCTAAGGGGAAAAGGGCACAGCACTGTTGTGAGCTTAAAGTTATGGACCTTGGACCACAGCATTCACACAGAAGAGCTTGTTAAAAGCCAGAGAAAACATCTCAGAAGCCAAACCACCAGCTCAGATGGAGCATCAAGAGGCCAAACCACCACCAAGAGCTGAATTCACTGCAAGGTACCTAAACACTTGCAGCTGGTAAACCTGGGGCAGCTTTTAAATGCTATCTCACCATGGAATCCATGTCACCAGGCCAGGTAATTTTTAGTTACACATTCAGCTTTACAATTACATCTTTTATCTCATGTCACACACCTCGGTCTTGAGCTATGCTTGACTGGTTCATGGCAGGATGCATGATAGTGTCCGACTGGCCGCTGGGCGGTCGGGGTGGCATCTGATTGCCTGCACCACAAAGAAGAGAGTGGTTAATGACAGGACTGGCACACCACAAGCCCCAGGAGGCAGCACTATTAAATGCCAGGAGGGCAGCTCCAGGAGAAGGTTGTGTTAGCCACAGTGAGGAAAAAGAAGAGGAAGAGCAGTTATGTTAAGCCAGCAGAATGGCACCGCTGGGTTCCCAGCCCCACACGCACCTCAGACACTGGAAAGCAAACAAAGGAACTCACAGAGGCTCAAGAATCACACAGCTCTGACACTGGCCAGTCTCTCCCCACTGGCCATGGCCATTCACTCTCCAGCTGCAGGAGGCAGCCCCACCAGAAGGTCAGCATCTGCCAAGTAGCCTCACCTGGTACTGCAGCAGGTGAAAGTGGACCAGAGCGGGACTGAGCAACACTAGCTGGAGAGCCAACTGGGGATGGGGAGGGTCCTCTGATGCCTGGCAGGTGAGGAGAGGTATGTGGAGAGAAAGGAGACTGAGCTGGGTTACTCTGCTCTCCTTGACTGCTGGAAATCCCTGATGTGCTTACTCCAGGACTCAGGGCTCCTTCTGTACCCATGGGCAGATCATCTATTGAACCAGACAGGTCCTGCAACACACAGAGAAACAGATCAGGCAAGAATAAAACAGACATGCAGCTGTTCCCTCACACCCTCTGGGGCTCTTCTTCCTTTGGCACTCCACAAACAGAAACCAAGGAGCTCTGCTCACATCATGCTCAGCAACAAAGGTGGCTGCAGACTGAGGTAGCTGCCAAACTGCCTCATCCTGCTGCCTGCTCTGAGCCCACGAGGGCCCTGGCAGGCTGAGTGCCTGCTGGTGGTCCCAACAAGTGACAACTCCTCTTGCTTGCTGCTTTTATTTCAGTTTAGAGGTGAGAAAGTAAAGAATGCATCAACAAGACTGCAAACAGTGGAGACAAGTCCATGTGATCGTGGCTTGGAAGAGAAACATGGCTCAGCCTCAAAGACACAGCTCCTGCCTCACCATAATTAATTCATACAGCTCATGTGAGGAGGGAAGTGCTCACTGGAGATGGATAAAAACAAAGTAAACAGAGATTGAAAAGAAAACCATGGAATCCTCTTCAGGGTTGCCACTTCCTTTTCTTCAGAGGTAGCAAAAAAAAAAAAAAAAAATCAGCCTGGAAAAGTTCAGTTTTTCTTGAAGGCACAGCTAGAAAACTCCCTCCTGCTGCATGGATCCATCCTGAAGAAGCCTAAGGCTCAGGCCAAAAGCCTAAGCAAGGGGAAACCTCCAACTCCAAACCTCCAAGCAGTGAATGCACAGCAACAGCACCAAGAATCAGCTGGCAAGGCTGAAACATGGGGGAGGTTCCAAGGGGATATATATGCAGATCCCTCCTGTCCCAGCTCTTTGATAATGACCTGCCCCAGATCCTCAGGCTTGGCCTGCAGTAACTGAGTAAAAAGCAGCTCAAGGCAGAGAAAGTGGTGGCAGACCTGAACAGGAAGCTGGGATGTTGTAACTCTGCCAGGGAAAGATCTCTGCCAGGGATTCAGAGGGTCACAGCAGGTGCAGAAGTGGCAGACCAGGGCTCACCAGGACCTCACCTATCCTTTGTCAGCCTCTCAGAGCAGTCAGCCCTGGCTCAGAGGTGTTCTAGACTGAGCCCTGAGGGCATCTCAGATCAGCTCCCTCTGCACAGAACTCAACTGGCCAGCACCAACAGAGCCAGCCTGGTATGAAACTCCACCAAGAAAGGCTGAGCCAACTGATAATATGCTTTGAACACCCTGGTCTCACTGGCACTGCAAGGAGAGGATGCTGCCTGCTACAGCAGCAGTTCAGGGAACACTTCCCCAGCTCCATGCTGGGTAGAAGGACCTCAGACACAAGACACTGTCAAGTCAGACTGCAGAAGCAAGCAGGAGCCCTACCACTGCTCCACACCTGTCTGCCAGGTGATATGGGAAAGGGGAAAAGGCTCTGACAACATCCCCATCATCCAAGCTGGAGATCCACATGCCACCACTCCCAGCAAGTGGGAATCTGGACTTACAGAAGCATAAAAACCAACCTAGGAGGATCCCCAAGCACTTTGTCACACTTGTAGGACAGACAGTGAGAGTCAGGAGGACAAAGGTGAGCTGGGCACCAGCTGCTCCACACTCAGTTGCCTGCTGCATTAGGCCAATCTTGTCTGCTTGAACAGTGGAATTGGATCAAAGTGCTCTAACAAGTGTTGGCAAATGCTGCACGTGAGCAGAAAGCAGCAGTCACTTGGTGGGGTGACAGTGTCCTTCCTCCCAGCACTGCTCCTGTCTCAGAGATCATTTCCTGCACCACTGTCTCAGAGGTGTATTTGTTTACTGCTGAAGTATTCCCTTCCTGAGGAACTAAAAAAGAACTTTGGTTTATCTCACTGAAAGCTAAAAAACTGCAGAAAAAGCCTAAAAATAGAGTCTGAGAGCCCTTGCCATGTTCACTGCCTCCCTGCTGCAACATCAAAAGCATTGCTGCTTTATGCAGGGCCTTGGCTTTTTTCCCCAGGACAATTTTGACAAACTCCACATTCCTGCTGCAGAAATCACCTGAGGCAGATGTAAAGAGGCAGCAGTTCCAGGATTTTGCATTAGAAGGCAGCAACCAACACAACCAAGAGCAAAACTCTCCCCTCCCTGAGACTCACTGCAGCTAACTTCAGGCCAACAGGCTAAGATTCACCCCTAGAGTGCCCCCAGACCGTGCAGAAGCCAGCTCAGTGCAACCTAAATCTGGATGTCAGTGCTGTTGGTTCACAGAACCACAGGATGGAGGGGCTGGAAGGGACCTCTGCAGATCACCCAGTCCAACCCCCCTGCCAGAGCAGGGTCACCCAGGAACACATCCAGGAAGGTCTTGAATGTCTCCAGTGAAGGAGACTCCACAGCCCCTCTGGGCAGCCTGCCCCAGGGCTCTGTCACCCTCCCAGACCTTAATTTTCCTTAAATACATGAAGGTACTTTTAGTCTGAATCATCAAATGCATCCAAACACTGATTTTTTCATCATCACTGAAACAAAGTTGGAGACTACAACCATTTGCAGCTTTAAATTCTCTCCCATCACCACCACGAGCATTTCAGGGCAGTCAAACCTCCAGAGCAGAGGGGCAGAGCCTGCAGCTGCTCAGAGGAAAGCTTTTACAAAGGGACCCCTGAGATAAAATCCTGGCAATAAAGGGCAGACACTGAGCAAGTGAGCCAGAGACAGGTGGAAGCTCCTTGCTGCCCAGGCTGTGCATGACATCCTTCCCCAAGAGGCAAAGCAAGTCTGCCTCCTGGATCTGAGGGGATCACTCTCTGCTCCATGGGCTGAGCAATACTCACACGTGAAGTGGGCAGCCTGGGAGGACCTGGCTTGGTAAGGGCAGGCAGGAGGATCTCAACAAGGTTTAAAACTGTTTGAAAATTAACTCCCGAGGAACTCGATAAGGATCTCCAAGCTGACATCTCTGACCTTGCCTGGGCGTCAGAGCTCAGCTGAAGTGCTGAGAGTCATTTGCAAACATTCAGTTCTAATTAAGGAGGTTACTGCAGGGCTGCCTGGGCCGTGAGGGTCACTCTGCACTGCTGCCATATCAGCAGGGACCTCACAGCTGGCAAAAGCAGCCTGCAAGCTAGGAAGCTGTGGAGCAGCCTCTCAGATCATCAGCTGAAATCTGTTAGAAGTGGATTTCCTCTCAACCTTTCTTGGGTGTCAGGACATGAACTGGAACAGGACCATAAAAATCAAAGAACTCATAAAGTGACTTTCACCTCCAAGTTTATGAATTCCAGCAGCTCCCCAGCAGAGAAACACTGCCAGCAGAGCAGCATTTCCTGAGCAGGTTATTCAGCAGGACTCAGAAGTGAGACTGCTGCAAGGGGAGGAAGCAGAGGCAGGGACTGGAATGCCTAAGTGCAAGCAGCTAACCAGCACAGAGCAGTTGTCCACCCAGCCAGGTGCTTTCTCAGGATGCCAAGCACCGAGGCACAGAGTGGGGCTTTGGGGGAACAGACCCAAGGCCACCTTCCAGCTCCAGTGTCTCAGGTACCAGAGTGCACCACAGACTGGGGGAAAACAAATCTCAGTCTCTCTCCAGACCACCTTCAGGGCAAGCCCTAGCAGGGAAGCCTTTAAAAAACAGAAACCCTCCTTGAAATAATGGAGACCTGCTGCCGGCAGCAGGCTCTGGAGCCAGCCCAAGAGGAAAGGGCCAGGGAGGTTTTATTTACCTCCCACAGAGCATCAGGAGCAGACCTAGAAAGGCAGGAGAAGGCTCTCCCCTTCCCTCCTCCCACGAGCACAGCCAATGGAGCTGAGACAGGAGGTGAGGCTCGACAGCAGCAACTCTGCCAACTCGAAGGAGACGTCAGGGTCTGGAGGATCTCCTCACGTGTTCCCAATGTGTTTTTTATGCCTTTTATTGCTCATCTGCCATGCAGATCAAAAACGCTGGAGGGATTCCAACTATTTCACACAGAATCTCACACTCCAGGCTGGCTGCAGCCCCAAAGCCTGAGTTTCTTCACTTGAAATAGTGCCCAGTGTTATTTTGGGATGTGACCTGATAGTGGAAGCCCGCGGGGACCCCGGGCCGATAGCGGCTCCAGCTGCGCGGCCCCAGCCTGTGCCAGCGCGGCCCTGGCAGCGCTGCCGGCGAGCCAGGGCTCAGCAGCTACCACCTTCCCCTCCTCACACCACAACACAACCAGGCCTGAAATCACAGGAGCTGGTACCCGAAGCAGGGGGGGCGGGGGAGGGCAGGGGGGTTCACCTAGCTCAGGGTTTAGGGCTGCAAGCCTTGGCACGACCAGCACAAGGGAGCTGGTTGAGTGGAGCAGGGAGGCTGTGAGGAGAGCAGGCAGCAGGATCTGATAGCAGCTCATTTGTTAAACAAACAGAGATGAAACAACAAGAAACGCTCAAGATCAAGGTAACAAAACCCCAGAGGAGAGATCTAAGCCTTCACTCTGGCCCATCCCACCGAGCTGGAAGAGCAGGAAGACTGACCAGAAAGCAAACTGAGCTCACTGCAGCCTTCCCCTGCCTCTCCCCTGCCCATCCCCGAGCTGAGGTGCATGTGAGAAGTGTGGGGGCAGAGGGAAGGCGCAGAGGCTGCGATGGCCGCGGGCACTACCAGATCGCTGGATAGCACTCAAGGAAACGATGAGCTGGAGACGAGCATGCAGAGCGCTCACACATCCTGGTAGGGAAGCTGTCTCCAGGAAGATGCTTCCCAGCAAGACCAGAGAACAATGGCTGAATTTATCCCTTGAAAGGCAAAAAAGCCCCTTCGCTGCCCTGACTGAAAGGGTTTCTGTTACAATTTCATTTTCTCTGCAGTTTCTTTTCAAGAACCATCAACACTCCACAGTCACGAGCTCGCCCTGCCCTTCCCCTGCACCTCCACACCCCGAATAGCTCAGTGCTCTCCACAACCACCAAGCCTGGCAGCCCAGGCTCTCCCTGCTGTGCCAGGGCAATGGCCAGGCTCATCCATGCCTCCACAGCACAGGCAGCTTCATTTCCCATCTTCTGCTCCACAAAGCACTCTGCCTCCTAACTCAAGAGTGGCTCAGAGACCTCAGTGTCCTCCACTTACACCACACTTACACATTCACAGCACATCCAACGAGACACCTGGCAAAGTTTGACTTGAGATTCCTATAGAGGAGATGGAAGGGTCTGGAGAGGGCTCTGCCACCACCTTCCTACTTACTGGATTGCCTCTGCCAGTTTGGCTTCCCAGGAGAAAGCAGAAGTTGGAGCTGGGGAACAAAAGCTGCAGCAGATACCCAGGTGACCCTTCTCTTTTATAACCTGCTGTCTCCAAAGCTTTTTCCTGCTGATGAATCACAGTCAGAATGGAGTTTTCCAGTCCCCAAGCTGGACCAGGTTACTGGAGGCACATTGGGAAGGGTCCACACTCCTGCAAGCCCTGCATCACTCCTGCCCAACTGCAACTGCCAGGTTTCAAACTCTGCCAAAACCCACCAGCCAGGACCACCACCAGCACAGAAGCCTCTGAGCACTGCCTGGCAGCATTTGGTGGGCAGCTGCAGGCCACCCTGGGTGGGGATGTAAGGACTTGCCATGGCCATGAGAAGAAACTGAACTATTCCAAGGCCCAAGAAGATTTCCAAGCCCTGTCCTATCAGCACAGTGTCCTGGTGGTCCCAGAGCAGAGCACCATTCACCTCACTCTGCTCTTCCACCATTGGGCATGCTGCAGAACAAGTCCATCTTTAGAGCACCTAAAGCAGCTCTTAGGTCATCACCATCCTTGGTGAACACATGGGATGGAGAAGAGACAAAGAGGAGGAGGAGGAGGAATGGTGTGTGCAGGATGTCTCTCTAGTGAAACCTCTCACCACACCTATAACCTTTCAGGAGTGGAAAGTGAAGTGGCAGGTGATGTAAACACTCCTCCCAAGTGCTCTGCACCCTGTCCTAATGCAGCAAGCCTGGGGTACAACCCCAAAATGCCTCTTTTTAAGCTGCCAGTTTCCCTGTCCCTGCTTTTGTTTCACAGAGGTGCAGGAAGCACATCCAGCCACATTCCCAAGCTACCCAAGATGACTGAAGAGTCCTCAAATATCACCACAGCCTGGCAGCACAAGCTGCTGTCCCCTTGCCCACACACAGCTTTCCTTCACTGTCACACAGCTCTGAGGTGCTGAGAGCTTTGGGTTTAGAGGACTTTCTCCTGGCACAACAACTGGGGAATACCCAGGAAGAAGGTCACTGCCACAGCAGCATGAGCTGCCCTGAACACTTCAGTGTTCTAGGAGAGCTTTTTAAATGCATGGCCTCATCCCTTTGAATGTCCTTCAAGACAGGACCAGATCAGCAATTGGAAGAACAAAGGAATTTAATTGTGCAATGAAATCTGAGTTGGGCGCCTTGGACACATCCCTGGGAGCTCAACCTCTGCCCTGAGCAGGGCCCATATGTGAGCAGCCAGGAGCTAGGCTCAGTTCTGGGGTTGTGCAGCAAGCTCTTCTGAGAAAAGCTCAGGAGCCTGGTTGAGACAAATGTAACACACAAACCCCTTCCAGCCCCATTCCAGCAGGGCCCTTACTCGCCCCAGCAGGCCTCTGACAAAGGGAACAAGTGCTGGACTTTTACTGCTCCAGGGGCAAACCTCCTGCCCACTAAAACAAACACCAGACAGGAATCCCTAGCAAGGTTTCAGCCTCTGCTAGCTGGACTCCATGTTCCCTTCCCTTCCCAGCAGTTTAAGCTCCTCTCAGGCATCAGCGCCGACAATTACAAACCTAAGATGGGGACTACAACAGGCAAGAAAGCTCAACGCAGTTTCCTTGCTCAGAAAAGCAGCTGAAAAGCTCAATTCTTCCAGGCTGGCTTTAGACAAACTGGTGGAAGCTGCTGGCTGTAGCTGCACTGCAGGAAAAAAAGAGCATTTGGAAAGGAGGCTGCCGGGAGGAGGGGCTCGGTGTCACAGGCGCAATTCTACCCCGGCTGCAAAAATAAAGCTGCTGCTCTAATCCACCTCAGCAAATGTAGGTGAGCCTGGGTGCCTGGCGGGGAGCAGGGACGGCAGAAGCCAGGAGGGAGGATGGGCGAGGGAAGCGCTGCTGGCCGTGCCACATTCCTGCAAGGGCAGAGCTGGCAGCGCAGCCTGCGCCGCTCCCGCAGCAGCCATTGATTCCTCCCAGGTCGATACTCCACTCCCACGGAGCTGCTCGGCAGCAGCTTTAATCACATCTCCTGCTCCTGCCCTGTGCCTCCTCCCTCCTTCTCTCTCCCCCTCCAAATAAAATTTAAAAAAAAAAAAACAAAAAAAACCCAAAAAAGAATAAAATAAACTAGCAGGGAGGTGGGGGTGGAGCCTGCCCTTCCCCCCACCCCCAGCACATCCCTCACGTTCTCCATCTTTGGAGAGCAGAGAGCCCAAAGCTGGAGTTGCAGCACGAAGTGGAGCAGCACTGACCACGATTCAATCCCACGAGGAGATGCTGAAGGGAAAGCTCCACCCGTGGCAGGGCAGTAGCATTTGGGCAGTGCTGAGTGCTGAGCTCTGCTGCAGGGCCCCGGGAAATGCAGCAGCAAAACTCTCCAGGGGAGTTTCCCTTTCCCCCTTTGGAAGCTGCTCAGAAGCACTCCCAGGTTCAGCTAAACGTTGATCATCCAACATCAAAGTGTTCCAAGCACCAATGGCAGACACCAAAGTTGGGTTCAGGCCAGCCCAGTCGGCTTGGCCACCCTACAGCAGTGCAGCCAGGTGGGGTGGCAGAACCTCAGCTTCAGAGCTAACAGGAACCCTAAAACAGGCTGCAAGAAGGAAGCATGGAGGACCCCAGGCACCATAAGCAGCATCCCGAGGATACCTCTTGGCAATGCTGATGCTCTGGAGGGTGTTGGGAATGCAGGCAGAGTGAGACCTGCAAGTCCATAACATGGATCAGAACAGGTGGTCTGAGCCCAGGCCCTGGTGAGGAACCAGGTCTCAGATCAAAGGTAACAAAGCTGGGAAGGGGTCTGGAGAACAGGGCTGGGGAGGAGCTGCTGAGGCACCTGGGGGCATTCAGAGAAGATTCAGGAGAGGCCTCATTGCTCTCTACAACTCCCTGAAAGGAGGCTGGAACCAAGTGGGGGTTGGGTTCCTCTGCCAAGGAGTAAGTGCCAGGATGATAGGAAAATGCTTCAAGTTGCACCAGGGGAGGGTTAGGTTGGAGATGAGGAACAATTTCTTTGCTGTAAGAGTGGTCAGGGATTGGAACAGGCTGCTCAGGGAGGCAGTGGAGTCCTCATCCCTGGAGGTGTTTAAGAAAGATGTGACCGTGGCGCCTGGTGCCATGGTTTGGTGCCCATGGTGGGGTAGGGATTAATGGTTGGACTCAATGATCTCAGAGGGTTTCTCCAACTCTCCTGTGCCTCCATGATCATAGATCCCAGCCCCTTTATCTAAAGAGTTTTTGCTTCCCTTCCAGAAGTTTTTTAAGTATTCTCCATCAGACTGAAGACAAACCCCAGGTCCTATGAAACATTAAATCACCTAAGAGGCAGGAAGCTCCATGCTCCCTGCCAGCTATAAGCATGTCCCAGTTCCCCAGCAGTGCTTCCTCTGGAAGGTGCTTTCCAGTCCCCAATGTGTTCAGGTCAGACTCCAAAAGCATTTAGTCAGCTCAGCATGTGCTGATGCCACCATGCCAACCATACCAGCTAGGGTGGGCAAAGCAATGCAGCGCAGGCAGCAATCTGAAATCATGACAAGATGAAGAAGGCTCCATTCAAGCCAGAACTTTGCATTTTTAACACAGTTCAGCTCTTAGTGCTGTTATTGGCCTCCCCAGAACAACTCAGAGGGACAGAATCAACTCCTAAAGAAGTGGAAGGAAGGAAGGTTGGTTCTAGGGGAGGAGGAAGGAAATCCTCCTTCCAAGATTTCCCAGCATCAGGGTTTGCAAACCTGATGAGCCTGGCAGTGCTCTGGCTGGAACAAGCTGCTCAAGTGCCAGCTAAAAGCTGGCAGTTTCTCCCACAAATCCAACCTGCTTTTGGGGAAGCAGCAACAGAGCCACCTGAGGGGCTACAGCCAAGCCCCCAGCACTGCCAGCTGGGGCACTTGGAGAGAATGCAGCCCCAGCCAGGAGCTGCCTGCAGAGCTGCTGCCAGGCGCCGCTCGCCCGGGTGGGACACGGCAACTGAGGACACCTTTGGAAAGAACTGAGGGAGTTCTGCCCTGGTGCTGGGCAGGAGCAGTGAGCATGCCCAGGGAGAGGTGACATAACTACAGCAACCTGGGCCAGGCCAGACGCTGATGCAGGCCCTGTGCCACCCTGGGGGTCAGTGGCACAGGTCAGGCGATTCCTAGAGATGTCACTGCTGCTCCTCTCAAGAAATGCAACCTTCTCTTTCCTTCTCCCAAATGAAGGCATCTCTTGGCCTAAGCAAAACCTGATTTAACAAACAATTCCACAACTGTTCCTGCAGTTAGCAGGTCTTGGTTGAAAGCCCAGCACAAGCCTGGCACCCAGCAGGGTGCAGGCACAAGCCCATGGGAGCAGTGTGGCTGCTGCAGAGTGGGAGCAGAGCAGAGCCCTGGGCCCCTCCAGTGCTCCACCTGTGAGCACCACCTGGAGGGAGTTTCTCCATGCAAGTCAACCCAGCACATTTGGAGGGCATTAAGAGAACAAGACAGTGAGAGCTGAGGTGTGGCAGTGCTCAGAGCCCTCTCAGCCAACCTCTAACACCTTCATTTATCTCTGTGACTGCCCCACACCAATGAAGGTCACACCATGGACCCTGTGCCCTCTGCACGGTGCAGGACCTCCAGCAGGGGTCAGCTGGGATGGAAAAGGGCAGAGAGTATCCCAAGACTCAGAGAATGGGTTGGCTTGGAAGGGACCTTAAAGAGCATCCAGCTCCAGCCCTCTGCCATGGGCAGGGACACCTCCACCAGCCCAGGTTGGTCATGCTCTCACCCAAAGTGGCCTTGAACACCTCCAGGCAGGAGGCATCCACAACCCTCCTGGGCAACTTGTGCCAGTGTCTCCCCAGCCTCACTGTCAAAAATTCCTCCTAATCTCCAGTCTCCACCTGCCCTCCTCAAAGCTTCAGTCCCTTGCCCCTCTCCTATCACTATAAGCCCCTCTCAAAAGTCCCTTCCTAGTTCTCCAGTAGCCCCTTCCAAGAGGAAGGTACAGCAGGTTTGCTGTCAGCCTGGCAAGAGGCTTTTGCTTTAAAGGGTCTCCAGTGACACCAAATCAGCAGGCAAACAGAAGTCAACTCCTGATTTCCCTGCCCTGCAGCACTGAGGCTTTGGGAAGTGCTCTGGGAAGTGCAGAGTCACTTCTCACACTCAGCTGCACAAGGATGCTGTGACAGGGCACTGGGATGCCACCACAGGGCATGAAACTATTGTTTGGGCTCCAAGAGCAGAGGTGCTCAGCCCACAGTGATTTCCTGCTGCCCACTGCCCCACCTCACAGCCCCAGCCCAGCCTGCCAGCCCACCAAGCCCACCAGCCCCCTTCCTTCCCAGCCAGCTACCAGCCCTCCCTGCTGTCCTCCTCCAGGCAGGCATCTCCAGCTCCTCTCTCCCCAGAACCGCTCCCAAGGAAGGGGAGGGCTGGAGCTGGGGGAATCTGTGCTGGGTGTGCAGAGGCAGGAAGCAGAGCTGAGCTGAGCTGAGCTACTCCCGACCAGAATAGAAACAGGAAACGAGGCCGCGGCGAGCAGGGCGCAGGCTCCGCAGAGCTGCGGCAGCGGCTGGGGCTCGGCAGGGCCTGGCTGCTCCCGGGGAGGGCAAAGGGCTCCGGGGTGATGCAGCCTGCCTGGGGAGTTTCCTCCCAAACACCAGGCCGGATCAGCTCAGCTCCAACCCGGAGCAAGGGCTGGGAGGAGAGAAAATTGCCACATGGACAAATAGCTGAGCAGTGCTGAGAAGCAGGTCACAGGCGTGGAACAGCAGCAGAGAATGGGTTTGGGTTGGAAGGCACCTTAGAGATCAGTTTGTTCCAACCTCTCCCACACCACTGGAGCAGCTGGGAGATTAGGGCAGCTTCGTGAGCTGCACCCAGCACTCTCCACTGCTAGCAGAATCAAAAAGACATTGAAAGGAAGGCAGAGCCCTCTCGAGATGCCACAATCGCACATGGGGTCCCTTGGTCAGGAAATAAAACACTTCCAACTCCCCTGTGTCATCACAACTTGGGACAGAAACCTTTAGATCAGCACAAACTGGAAAGCAGCATCCAGCATCCCTCCAGTACCAGGGTTCAGGTACTGGGCTCCTCAGGGCAGGCCTCCAGGTGCTGGAGTGTTTATCTGCATATCCTCTGCGATGCTCAAGCACCACAGCATGCAGCTCCCCTGCTCTGAAACGCACACAGCACTAATCCCCCTCTTAAGGCAAGCAATAAGCCAAGCTCAAAAGGCCAAATACAAACCAAACATGAGCAGGAAGTGCCATATGGCAAAAGAAAGAAGAAAGAAGAGCTTGAAGTGCCCAGCAGGTTCAACTGCAGAAGCTTCTTTTCCCCCTCCCTCCCGCCCCAAAAAGATTGCCCAAATGATTAATTTTAAGCTCCAAGAATTTTTAAGGAAGCCTTCATTTCCTGGGCTGCACCTCCCTCCTCATCCACAGCAGCTCCCAGACAGACTTCTACTGCATTTCAGCCTGTTGCATTGATTATTTTCAGGTCAGAGGATGCAGCTGACAGAGCTCAACTTTACCCCACCTGAAGCACAAATGACCACTCTGGAAGAAGGGAGAAGCCAAGCGGCGCTCCCCTGGCAACCTCCAGTGGCCACAGCCCTTCCTTCCCTAAGAAAGGAAGAGGTAACCGAAGGAGGAGACCCCACAGCTGCTGGGGAAATTCACAGAAAGGTTCTCTCTGCACAAGCCAAAAACTCTGCAGCCTCATTCCTCTCCCTCCTCCACAAAATCTGATTCTGCTAAATCTGTTGCTGCAAAGCCCCACGAGCAGAATGCACGTTCCAAAGTTAAAGATGGATCAGGAATTTTGTTTTTAGCTGCTTAGATTCCTCTCTGCCACTGACAAGACACTTCTCAGAGGGGAAAAAAAAAATAAAAAATCAGAGATGAACCAAAACAAAATGCAGCTGAATAAGCAAAAGAGGTTTCCAATAGTGCAAAACACTGAGATTAAAACATCTCCCCCAGCAAAGTGAGATAAAAATAAACTGCCCAGGATAGGGATGGGATTTCTGCCTCAGGCTGCACATTACACTGACCCAAACTAAGGATAGTCTGGGCTGGGAGTTCTGAAGCTTCTGCCCCAGTCTGCTCCATTCCCTGAAGCAACTCAATACACAACCTCACTATTTCAGGACCTCCAGAGCCTTGCTGGTACCTGTCCTGCTTCAGCCAGGAGCCTCACCCCATGCAGAGCCTTTCCTACCAAAGCAGTGCTGGAAACACCTCCCACAAGTGTTGGGACCTCCACAGACAGGAAAAAAGCTTTCCTGAAGACATCCCAGAAGGTCCAATGAACAGCAAATTCAAGTCAGCATACACTGATATCAGCTCAGTTTTGCCTTATAAATGACTTTTGGGACCAACCTGGAAGTCCTAACACCACAGACACCAACATCTGTGGCTGGGGAGTCCAAACAGCCTGAGGTGGCAACCACCACCTCACCACTCTGCTCCTCACCCACCTCACAGACAGCAAGAACTTGCATTCAGCTCCTCCAAGGCAGTCCACAGGACAGACTGAGGCAAGATGTGCTGCAGAGGATCACAGAACGGTTTGGGTTGGAAGGGAGCTCAGAGATCATCTCCTCCAACCTCCCTATCCCACCTTGTCCAGCCTGACCTTGTTGCACATTCCACAACAAAACACAAAATTCCCCCCAACAGACCTCAAACTCCAGAGAGATTTACAGCAGAATTGCTTTGCAATCTAAACCCAACTGGGTGATGCCCAGCACCCTGCTGGCTTCTCCTCTACTTGCTCCCAGCACCTTCCAAATCCAAGCAGAACGTAACTGACAGCTGCAAACATCTGACCTCCCCCCACCAAGACTCAAAATCCAAGCCTCACAAGGTAAAACCACTGAATAAACTGAGCCCAACTCATCAGGAAGAACTCTTGGCTAAGGAGAAGAGCTGAGGGAATCTCCTGGGAGGAGCAGATTTGTACCAAGGAATTCTGCTCCTCTATTACTGGCAGCCACAGAAGGTTGCACTTCACTTCTCCCATACACAGCAATTGGAGTTCAGTTCAGCTGCAATCCTGACGGAGACTCCCTAGGGAAGCAGCAAATTCTTCAGAGAAATCCTTCTCTTAGGCTGCTGGAGGAAGCAAGCAGCAGGCAGGACACTGGCAGGGATGCAGCACTCGTGGAGATCAGCGAGTTGGAAGTCAGCAGCAGCATCCTCCTCCAAAACACAGCACCTCAGCATCCTCAGGAAGGGAGCACCACAGCAGGAACCCAGCTAGAGCAGGCTACAGCAGGAGCACAAGTGGAAAACCAAACCCTTTGGTACTTACAGATGGGTGGATAAAGCACTAAGTGAATCAGGAATCTGAACCTTCTGCTGTTCAAAGTCTGAACGTGGCAAAATCATCAGGACAAAGTTTAGTTAGTGACAGAAAAATCATTACTGGGAAGATACCTTAAAGGCAGGCAGAGCATCAGTGTGACATTTGTCAGGCCAAGGCCACAGCAGCTGAACAACCTGACAGTATCACCAGCCAGGAGATCACCACCTCCTGACCTGGGAATGGGATCAGTCCAAGAAATATTCTGCTCCTCTACTGCTCAGAATTCCAACATCACAGCTGCTGTATAACACTCATGTGTAAAGGCCAAAGACTTGAGGGAGCATAAACCCAACACCTCCCAGGAACTTAAAAAGCAGGAAGCTCCTTCTCCTGCTGGAGCTGCTTTTTAATTAAAAGATGATGCATGGCACCATTGGCATTGATTCCAAGATACCCAGTGAGCTATTCCACAGTGCCCACTGAGGCTTGGCAGAGGGCTCACAACTCCACAAAAAAAAAAAATTAAACCACCACAAACCATGCTCCTGTTAAGTGATGCAAAACTGAACAGGCATCCAGGAGTCCTCAAAACCAGGAGAATGTTTTCTAAACCAGGCAGACTGAGCAACAGAAGGAAGACAAAAAGCAATCACCAGCACCTTCCACCTAAGTCTCTCGTTTCTGAGCATCCCCAGGCCAGACACTGTGCAAGAGATCAATCCCTGAACAAGGAGTTGGCTTCCACAGGGCTCAGAGCTCCTCACTTCAAACCACTCCACAGCAGCATTGCAACTCTCTGGTTAGAGACAGAGGTGTTGGAGGCTACAGGACCCTAAGAAGACAACAAGAACTTATGAACCATGAACAACAACAGAAGTTGAGTTACTGTAGGGAGACTTCTTGCCTACCAGTGAAGAGAAGGCCCAAAGCCCATCCTGGGATTGGGTAAGCAGAAGAATGCTTCATGTCCTCAATGCAAATCAGTGAGCAAGCAGGCAGCATCAGTGTCTGTTCCCAGGGCAGTGAGCTCTGCAGCTGCCCAATTCCCACAGCTGGAGCCATGCTTTGCACCCTGCATTTCTCTTCAGCAACCCCCTGCAGTACCTGGTCAGAAATTGGTGGGTATATGTCTGTTGTGCCCATCAGAAGGGGAACACAAGTCCAGAGGAGGCTACAAAGATGACCCAAGGGTTGGAGCACCTCTGCTATGAGGACAGGCTGAGAGAGCTGGGGGTGTGCAGCCTGGAGAAGGGTCCAGGAGGACCTTCTAGTTGCCTGCCAATACCTGAAGGGAGCCTACAGGAAGGCTGCAGAGAAGCTTTTGCTGAGGCTGTCTAGAGACAGGCCAAGGGGGAGTAAAGTTGAGGCAGAGCAGGGTTAGACTGGAGCTTCAGTAGGAGGGTGGTGAGAGTCTGGCACAGGCTGCCCAGGGAGGCTTTGGCTGCCTCCTGCCTGTTCAAGGCCAGGCTGGATGAGGCCTTGAGTAGCTGAGCCCAGTTGAGAAGTGGCCCTGGTCATGGTGGGGAGGTTGGAGCAGATGAGCTCTGAGGTCCCTTCCAACTTGAGCCATTCTAGATTCCACAATTTAACCCTTTCCATCCAGATCCCACTCCCTGGTTCCCAGGTGCCTTCAGCCACAGCAGAGCTGAATCTCTTCGCTTTGACTGCTTGGCAAAAGGCAAAACTTGAAAGGGGCCAAACACATTTAACCACAAGGTATAAACCAAACTCCCACGTGGTGCTGAGAAGGAGCCACTTCTGCTAAGCAGAGCAACTAATTCCTATAATCTGAGTCAGAGGGCACTGATTGGTAGGATTCATGGAGGCTCCATCAGCAATGCCATGGAGCAGGACTTCCCACAGTTCCCAGCTACAGCAATTGCTTCAATTACTTCAGTGCCTTCACTTTTCCTACATTCCTTGCCAGCAGATGGGTCACATGGAAGAACTTGTGGAGAGGCAGAGTGGAAAGAAACATGCTATTTAAAAGGTTTGTTTTTTTTTTTTCTCCCCCCAGGCCTCAGAACAAATTAAATCTTTGTAATCAGGGCCCAAAAGAGGAAAATAAAAGGAAGAAAGAAAGAAAAAAAGAAAAAAAGAAAAAAAAACACCAAAAAAACAACAAAACAAAAACAACAAAAAAAGAAGCAACCCACAACTACTCCCATCAGGTAGTCAGGACTAGAATCACTTTGTATTTTGGGTGACAATTTGTCCCCACCATCCATAAGAATTATATCAAGGGGTTCACAACAAAGCTGTTCTCCTGGCTAAGAGCAAAAATAACTTTGCTCCATGCACAGCTTACTCTGTTCTGACCAGCAGCAGTTCACAAACCTGACTCACAGCCAGGGGCTGAATGAAAAAAATAAAATGGCTAAAGGAAAAAAAAAAAAAGAGTAATGAAATGGTTAAATGAAAACAATAAAATCTTCATCACTTCCTACTGCTTACAACCAAAGTCATCAGCAAAAAAATCAAGAACCCAACATCTCAGAACTTTCCCTCCAAGGCCCAGACTGACTTGTGCCAAGCAAAGTTTAAACCTTCTCTGTTGGTTTTGGTTTTTTTTGTTTTTTTTAAATTAACTCAAAGTTAAACTCTTCTGGTCCAGAATCTGCTGGAAGTGATCTCATAACCAACCCTTTGCTGTACATGCAGCAAGCAGAGTCAGAATGCTACAGAAAATACAATCCTCCAACTGTCAAGGAAGGAGTTGCCTATAAGGAATCTTCCCCACTCCAGGTGCTACTAAACTTGATTTTTTCCTACCAACTGTTCAGTCAAAATGGACCAAAGAAGCTCAAATCAGCAGTGGAAGGAACTCAGAAGAGGAACTGTGCTGGCACTCTGCTACCACCAGAGCAGCAACAGGCTGGAGGAACAAGAAAGTCAAGTCAAAATGAGAGACCTTCTCCTGAAGGTCAGGGTCTGCTCTGCCAGCAACTTCAGGCACTGCTAACAGAAAAGCTCAACAAGAAAAGGAATCTTTTAGCCAGAACCTGCAAAGCAGAGTATTCAGGGTTAAACTTGGCTCTCACATCCATTACTTTTGTAAATTACATTTAATCTCCAGTGGGAAGCCAGAAGCTAATGACTTAGTAGAAAGCACAGGCAGCCTCCATCATTCCCATTTCCACGTGGAATACAACCAGTGCTAATTTCTCCTGCTGTGCTTCTGATTGCCCTCACTCCATTCCCTTCCAGATCAGCTCTCCACTCACCGGCAGGCTCGAAGGTCTGGACTGAAGGTTCAAGTTCATCTCTTCTTGCCCTTTACTGGAAGCCATTGAGGGAGCAGAGGATGCCTGGGACCCAAACGAGTCTTGAGATAACTCCTGAAACATCAGAAAACACCAAAAAAAAAAAAAAAAAAAAAAAAAAAAAAAAAAAACCACACAAATGGGAATAAAGGAAAGGCTTTGCTGGGATCACTCTGCTGTGTTCTCACGTGGTAGAGGAACTCTGTTTGGCCATAACAGGAAACAAGGGAGCAAAGCGTTCGAGCCAGCACGTCCACGGCTCTGCAGGACTCTCCCTGCTCAAGTGCTGCTCAGCCTTGGGAGCTGAGGTCTAAAACCATAGCAAAATTCTCTGGTTTTCCCTTATTAGAGATCCTGAAGAGCAGAAACTGTCCTAGGAGACTGCTCACTCAGCTTCTTGATCTTCTAACCTCTCACCACAGCTCTAAGTCCTTCATTACACAAACAAGGGAAGTCAATTAAAATCTTTGACTTTTCCAAAGCTGCCTTTGATGCACTGCGATGGCTGCTGGAAGGTCCCAGCCACATCTCACACAGCTATTAAAGCATCGTTAAGCCTTGTTGAAAATAAAGCAGAGAATCGTTACAGACTGGGCTGGGTTGGAAGAGACCTTAAAGATCATCCAGTTTCAGCTCCCCCGAGGTGAGCAGGGACACTTCCACCAGCCCAGGTTGTTCAAGCCCCCATCCAACCTGGTTTTCAATGCTGCCAGGTATGGAGTCTCCACAACTTCTCTGGGCAGCCTGTTCCAGTGCCACATCACCCTCCTGGGTGAGGATTTCTTTCTTGTGTCTCATCTCAACCCAGTCTGAGGGCATCCCCGCCTTGTCCTGTCACTCTGGCCTTTATAAAAAGCCCCTTTCAGATACAGAAGGAAACAGACACCATGGCTAAGAAAAAACAAATGCATCTGTTTCGTGCTTTTAGCTTCAATTCCATGCCCTTGCTGCTTTATTTCTCTTCCCTAAACCATGTTTCACCTTTCAGAGCAAACTTTTCTGTCACCACCTTTGTCACTCGGCAGACTCTGGAGGCCATGTGGAGAACTTCCACAGACCACAGCATGGAAGCCACTCCATTTAGAAACCCTCCAGACTGGCATTGCCTACCAGTGGCACTCCTGTGACACTGTGGTCTTCAGACCTGCAATGTTATCCTGGTTTAGCCTCTCACCACCATCACCCAGATCCCAGGATGCTCCTGGTTGGAAAAGACCTTTAAGATCATCGAGACCAACCATTCTCTGACTCCACCAAGGTTGGTGCTAAATCATGGCCCTCAGCATCACATCTCTGCCTCTTTCACTCTGCCTGGCTCAGAGACAGGTACCCAAGGGGAGGTGCATCTCACCCCCCAGCCAGCCACCAGCTCCTCTGTGCCCAGTTTGCTCAGCTGCAAGAACTAAGCTACTACCAGATTCTGAGAGCAAAGCCAACTCCTCACAGGCCAGAAAAGCTCTGGTCCAGCCTGTGGGGCAAAGCAAGGAGATGCCTGTTCTGGCACACCCCCATGAGACACACAGATCTGGTCACATCAGGGGGCAGAGCGCAGTTGGCACTGCTGCCAGCTTCAACACACCGGGGAAAGGATTTGTTCCAAATTCCTTTCAGACAGAAGGGAAGCAAGCAGCAGGTACCCACCTGAGGAGGGGGGAAGCGCTGCTGGGAGTAGGCAGCCTGTGGCTGCTGCGGCTGCGCTGGGGGGTACGAGGAAGGCTGCTGGGAGAGCGCCGAGGGAGCTGCCTGCGGCGGTTGCTGCTGCTGGTAGGGCGACTGCGCCTGCGGCTGCGAGTAGGGGGCCTGGCTCTGAGGGTGCTGCTGCGCCGCCGACTGCTGCTGAGGGTAGGGAGTTGGAGACTGCTGATGGGCTGGTTGGGACTGCTGCTGCGAGTAGGCAGGCTGCGAGGTCTGGAGCTGCGGAGCTTGAGACTGAGGCTGCTGCTGCTGTTGATACGAAGGCTGAGAGTGAGGAGTCTGCGATGGAGGCTGCTGAGAGTATGGAGGCTGCTGCTGTTGCTGCTGGGGGTGAGGGCTTTGCTGGTTGTAGTATGGAGTCTGGCTCTGCTGCCCATATGCACTGGGGCCCTGCTGTCCGTAAGGAGGAATCTGTGAGAGAAGAGGACAGAGTTAGAGAAGTCAGGGAGGTATTTCACACACACACACAGATTCTGCTCAAGATTATAAAAAACTAAATCAGAGACCTGTGAAAAGCAGCTCACTGGGAGTGCACTGGAAGGTACTTCCCAGGTGACAGCAGAGACCACCTGTGCATGACACTTTTCTTGGTAGGAACAGCATTTTAACAGACACCATAACTAAAAGTTTTTAGAGATGCCTATCAGACCACCCCTGGGTGACAGAACACAGAGAGGGAAGGCTGCTTGCCCCCCAAAAAAGCTTTCTGGATCCTGCAAGCAGCCCAGCAGCAGCCACTGGACCATGTAAGAGCCCAAAGTGACCTGAAGCCATTTCCTCTGTAAAGCAGAGCTGTGTTTTTTCCAGAACACAGTGGAAGAACATCTCAGCTCTCCTTGCTGCTTGTTTTTCCCTTAAGTCAGTGCTCTGCCACTGCCTCTCCTGGAAGCAGGGATTCCACAGGCTGTTGATCCCACCTGGATCCAAAGAGCCTGAAGGAACTCCATGTTACCAGAGTTCAGGCTGAGTGCAGGCTGGCTGAAGGTGATCCCAGATTTTGTGGCTCTCCTGCCTGCCCCAGCTGTAAACAGAGACTATAGAAGCTGGGGTGCTCTACCTGCTGTGCATATGAGATGCCGCCCATTGTACTTTGCGTCCTGCTTTGCATTCCCATAGGATATCTCTGAGGAGTTTGTGGCCCATATGGCTGTCCTGGATAGCCATGTCCTTGCTGGGGCCCTGCCTGAGGTCCCTGTTGTTGAGTGTAGGGGTTGGTTCCTCCATAGGGCTGAGGTCTCATCTTCCCCATCTGATCCATTGGGCTTGAAGGCTGCAAAGCAAGTTGAGACACACAATGTCCAGGCAGCTGCACACAGGAACCATTTCCAACTGCCCCAAAACCCCAGAAGAAAAAAAAAAAAACTTCAACAGGTGCTGAGAAGCAGAAGCTCTTTTGTCTCTTCTCGGGTGCTCCACGCTGCCTTCCAGCAGGATTCCTGCTGCCCTACCCACCCTCCAGACGCTTCACAAGGCACAAACCCAACCAGAAGTTGTCACTTGTGCTGCCAGATCTCCCGTGGCCAGAGACCAGCAAAGGAGGGGAGGAGGATCATTAAGGAAGATTAATTATCAGTGTGAGTGGCTCGTCCCCACAGCAGCCAGCAGCCTCACGTTCAGATAGTCCACAACAAGGTGAATTCAGGTTTCAATATTCACAGGCAACCCAGTTCCTATCACACCTAACAAGGGCTCCCAAAACACCATGGGCTGCTCATTTACACTTCTGCATCTCAATTAACCCACACTGATGTGGGAACCACGGCACTGCTGCTGACACAACATTTGAGGCTGTAACTCTCTCTTTTTTTTTTTCCCCTCCTACTTATTTATTTTATTTCTCACATCTGCTCTGTGCCTTCTGCTTTTTGTAGCATAAAGGTTGCCAAGTCAAATTTCTTCACATGAGAGAGAAAAAAAAAAAAAAGAAAAAAGAAAAAAAAAAAAAATTTGTCAGCCTTGAAAGTCAGGTCCCTGAGTTTTAGAGCAGCCACGATGAGATGAGTGAATAAATGCAACTTTCCCAGCATCTTCTCAGCTGGACTACCCCTGCCTGGGGCCATGACAACAGAGTAGTGACTCCAATTTCCTGGAAAGAGCACCTCAGAAGGCAGTTTCCAACCCAGGCAGCCCAACCCCACCCCAGAGCAGAGACTCCCCGGCTGCAGTGACCTCTAAATGAATCCCAGGCACAAGTCCTTAACCTCCATCACTTGGACTGAATGAGAATCCTTCCCTGCTCTCCTGATGACCTAACCAATACCAATTAGATGTTTTCCACCAGATCTCCATGACAATGGCCTCTCTATTACACCATTCCTTCCTGCAAGTAGCCCTAGGGTGGTATTTGTGCAGATCCACCCTCTCTCTGGCTCAGATCAGGTGCCTGAGGAGTGGCACTGCAGGCCTGCACAAATCCCGCTGGAAACCCGCAGGAATCCCGCAGAGCCGAGCAGGAGGAGCAGGAGCTCAGTTACGTTTGCAGAATCCACCCTTCTCAGGAGAAAAAAAGCTTGGTGCAGTATGCTCCACTTCAGCACCTCCTGCCCCAGCAGCCAGCACAGCCCCTGAGAACGTCTGTCTGCCCAGGTGCCTGCTGACACTCTCCTGCCAGCTGCTAGCCCATGCCAAGCAGCAGCCAGCTGGGCAGCTGTGGGGCAGCAGGAGCTGAGCCATGGCAGGGAGCTCAGAGAAGACAGCAGGGAAAGCATCCCCTAGTTCTGGTAAGGAAAGGTTACCCCAGGCAGCTGAAATTGGGCTCCCCTTAGACAAGCTTCACCTTATCAGAGAATGCTCACCCAGTCCAACCCCAGGGCACTCACAGCAGCTTGCCCAGGACCACAATGGCCAGAGGGTGTTGGAAGCTCTCCAGAGGAGACTCCACAACCTCTCTGGGCAGCCTGCTCCAGGCCTCCAGCACCTGAACTTGCACCAAGATGGTACAGATCAGCTAAGAACCAGGCCCAGGTTGCCTCCACCACTCCAGTTCAGCCCTGCAGTGAAGCTGTTCAAAACTGACCATGTATATGCTATCAGCAGGGCCCTCGCTAGCCAGGCAGGTTGCAGATCCTCTGCCATGCTCAGCTGTGCTGCCTGCTCCTGTTTTCATCCACACTGACACTGAAACAGTTCTAGTAAAGCAAAGTTCCATGGCTCACATTCAAGCTACCACAGATGCTGCTATGGACAGAGGCTGCAGGAGAAGCCCAGAGAAGCCCTAGAGCCCTGCACTCCCAGAGCCCACACCCTGCACCCCAGGAAGCTCCATTCAGGGGATGCTGCAGTGCAAACCCTCAGAGCTCCAGAGACTTCCCTCCTGGAGGGCAGCACCCAGGTGGACTCCCAGGCCTGCAAATTGTGTTTACATCTTTCCAGCAATTGCCCCTAATGCTTCCAGGAGTCTTACCTCAGATTAGGCACATCTTTTCCCTCTCCATGTTATCTTCTCTAGCACAGAAACAGGATGCCACCAAGAGTGCTTCCCAGCCCCTAGCTTTTGTAAGCCAAAGCTCTCCCTCATCACCACCACCCCCCCTGTCCCCCAAACCTCTTCTACCTGATCAAGACATTCAAGATCAGGCTGGATGTGACCCTGGCCCTCCTGATCTAGTTGGAGGTGTCCCCTTTGAGGGTCCCCTTCCAACCCCATGCACTATGTGAAGCTGTGAAAGTGTCGCTCTGGGGTTCCCCATGTGGCATGTCAGTAGCTTTTCAACTTGTTATTTGCTTCCTCCTGGTCCTTCCTCCCCTCTGTAGCCCACCAGCAAGGGCAGCTTCTCACACACAGCTTCTCCCAACACCCTCCCTGCTCAGTTGTCTGGGGTTTGTAATTTATCTGTCACACCCTCCCTACACGCTGCCTCCTCTGCAGAGATTGTCCTGCCTGTGGCCACCCACAAAGCCAACCACATCTTCAGGAAGGACACAGACACAGCAGAGATCCACTCCTCCATCACTCCCGTAGGAAGTGCTACAACTCTCAAAACACTTCATGAAACATTTGGAACTGGCTAAGCATCTAAAAAAAAAAAAAAAAAAAAGAGAGAGAGAGAGAAAAGAAAAAGCCCCAAACACAACTCCTAAACTTACTTCCAGGATGTGACCAAGTCGTCACCTTGACTGCTCAGCGGAGGAGTACAGGACGTGCCTCCACGCTGTGCAGCTCTCAACTGCCACTTTTCCACAAGGCCTCAGCATACAGAGGATGCTAAAAACAACCCTGAAGATGATCACTCCAAATTACAGCCTTGAAGATAAAATTCTGTAAACAGCAGGCACGTAAATGCCAATTAATCTCTAATGAAGATATGATTTCCTACACAACTCCTGGCTCGCTGCAAGCCAACAGGCTAATTCCTGCTCCCTGGGGCTGCCCTGGACATCTCAAAATGCTTCCATGCATTGTTTCTTCCTTTTGAATCTTCCATTAAAGACTCACAGCTCTTGTGCTGACAGAGCTTGGGCTGCTCCTGTCTTGGCAGTGCTGCTCTACCTCAAAGCAGCTACCATCAGCGAGTCCACTTCAATCTCCCACCTCGATCCTTTCAGGTTATTTAACTCCACCTGCCTCAAGAAAAAAGCAGCCAAGCTGAAAGGCAGTGAAGCAGGGATGGACCCAGCAGCTGGGCTGAAGGCTGCGGGGGGGAGCAGAGGTGCACACAGGCAGGGAAGCGCTGCCTGCTCGGGCTGGCTCACAAGAACACTTCAGGATAAATAAGGAAATACCAAAGTCTGCCTGCAAAAGGCTGGAGATTCTTCTGTGGGCTGATACATGGGAAATCCTTTCAATAGGAAACCACAGGAGTAGATTACTGTGATTACACTTCAAAAGCAAAGGCCCTGCCACAGAGAGACATAATTGAGAGAAAGTGTTGCTCCTTGATCACTGAAGTCCAGACCCCCTGCTTACACATCCTCGAATTCATAGAAATTGCCTCTATTCTCCCTTCAGGCTCCCAAGTCTCTGCTGCTTCAGAACACTGCTAACTACCCAAACTTGGCCAAACAGAGCCCTGTCCCCAGGCAAAGCTTCCCAAAGCAGTTATTTGGTGGGTGTGCAATGGAAGTGACCCTAAGGAACTGCTGAGCTTTCGAGAGAATGCAAAGGGATTTCCAGAGCCAGCTCAAACTGCAGGCTCCAGAAGCTCCCCAGATCACTGTGCGGAGTGTAAACGACTCAGAACCCTAAAGCCAAACAGCAGCTGGAATCCCAGCCAGGCTGCAAAGCACCACCAGCTCCCCTAACCAAATAATGAAGCTTCCAAGCAGAGCAGAGAACTTCACAAACTTGCCTGCAGATTCTCTCCAGCAGAAGGGAAATTTGGGCCTCTTGAATGAACAGTTTGGTTAAATTGGAGGGGACTCACTTTGTGCTCCCAATAGGAAAACGAGTGAAGGGAAAAGGCAAACCCCACACTGGAATCAGGAGCCAAACCCTCCACAGCTGTACTGTAGCTCTGCCTCTCCACAGTTACCTGACAACTTGTTTGGGTTTTATTACAGAGGGAGAAAAGGAAGAATCATCAATTACTGCCTCTCCAGTCTCAAACCAGCACCACTCCACTGCCGGCAAAAGCAGGCACCGGCCGCAACTGCTCTCCTCAGCTGCCCCCCTTGGAAAAAAAACCAAACCAAAACAGAAAGTCCAAAAGAAACAAGGAGAAGAGCCCCAAATTCTCACCTCGGAGCCCAAATCTTTCCCTGACCAGGTTTGTTGTCCGTTTTTTCCACGCTCAAAAATAATAAAAAGCATTCCTGGCTGTTTAACCGAGAGAAGCCCTAATTGATTCCCACAGTAATTAACCTGCATTTTACCTCGGAGAGTGGTAGTTAAGGAAGCCGGCACTGCTATTTATAACTCATCTCAAATTGAGGGCAGACTGCCTAAAATCTAACACATCCCAGCTGTACTCCTGTTTGAACTGGGGCCAAGGGAATTTTTTAAAGCAATCTTGGCACCGAATGAATGACACCAACAGCCTGGGCCCGCGTGCTTGTGTTGTNGGAGCCCTCTTCCCAGCCCCGCTCGAAGCGCACAGAGGCCGGGCCCGGGCGCGCTGCTCCGCTGCCGGAGCCGCCCCCACCCCTTCCACTCCCTCCCCGGCCCCGAGAAGCGACGACAGGAAACGACTTTTCCTGCGGCACGCCTGGAA
>VWZE01012282.1:243695-263101 GCA_013396675.1 Eubucco bourcierii | reverse complement strand
CGAGCTCTTGGCCCCGCGCCTGCTAACCCAGAAAAGAGCCCGAGAACAGATGGGCACAGACCCCGGCGGCGACAGCCCCGCGCCCGGGAAGCGCCGCACGGCCCCAGCGCCACCATTGTCTGCCCGCCGGCGGCCCACAAAGAGAGGCCGAGGAGGGGGCCCTGGGAAGCCGGAGGCAGGCCGCAGCTGCTCCACGGACAGCCTCACGCTGGTCAGGGCAAGGCCACCGAGCCCCACGGGCCGCCGAGCCCCGCCGAGCCGTCCTACCGGCGAGCCGGTGGCTTTCTGCAAGGGCTTAGGATGAGAGCGGATGGACTGGAGCTTGGGAAGGACAAACTGAGACTGCAAAGGAGAGAAATTGTTGATAGTGAGCGTGGGGAGACACTGGAACAAGCTGCCGCGGGAGGCTGTGGATGCCCCCTTGCCAGGCTGGGTGAGGCCTTAAGCAGCCTGGGCTGGTGGAGGTGTCCAAGGCAGGGAGTTGGGACTGGATGAGCTTTAAGATTGCTTCCAACCCAGCCCACTCCATGGATCTGTGCAAAAGTAACTCGGCCCCAGCAGAGCCCTTCGGCTTGGCACACTGAAGCAAAGACCACATCCAGGCTGCCTCCAGGGCTAAGGGCTTTGACCTCCCACCTCTAAACCGTCTCCCTGGACTAAACCTCTGCCGTGTTTTCACACTCAGAGGGCACCGTTAAGAGTTACTCTGTCTCCAGCATCGGGACAGCAGGGCCACGGTCAAGACAAACCGAATTCTGCAGACACTCACCATCCACAGGGTGTAATACACATGGCGCTGCCCACACAAGCAGTGCCAGTACGTGGGGTACAGAAGAGGTGTTGAATAAGAGTTGCCAACCAGGCCTGGCAGATCCATTGCCGGCAGTCAACCTGCAACCCTTCGCACCAACTGCAGGACTGAGGCAGTTGAGTCCCCTACAGGATCCTCTAACCATGGCAACACGGTGACATCAGCCAGCAGGCACCAACGGGCAGCAGCGGTAGCACAGCAACGGCCAGGGGCAGCCCCAGAGGCTTCGGCAAGCCCCGCCCCAGCCCACAGGTCCCTCTCCTGCTTCAAGCTGGCACTTCAAACACTTTAGTCCTGTTTGTATCTCCTGAAACCCCACGCACAAGTGACTCTAATTCCTCTGTAACCAGTCTAGAGAGTTCAAGCTGAGAAATGAGCTCCAGCTAACAACTGTTTCCCTTGGAGAGCAAACAAGCTTCGTCTTCCACTGAGCAACTCTTTCATCTGATCTATTTAAGGTGCAACTGCCTGGGCTAAGGTCAATATCCCAGCCTGAACCCTCTGCCTTTTATAGCCTTCTGAAGGGCCAGCACACTGGGTCACACTTCATTGCCTCCCTTCCTGTGGTGGTCTGCTTTGAAAGAGATGGGAAGGGGCTGAGGGGAAATTAACATTAAAAGATTCTCCTGTAGTGGGTGAAGATGGCCCCAAAAGCTAACACACCTAGAAACTCCCTGGTAAACACCACACTGAAGCCCATCGTGCCTGGCCAGGCAAGCAGTTTGTTTTACCAAGAATGGCAGCAATGTTCACTTCCTTTTTCTCTTTCCCCTCCCTTTTTTAAGCTTGAGAAATCCACCAACTTCCCTCAGCAGAAGCAGCCAACACGTGCAGCACTGCTCAGCACTCAGCAGGAGCCCCCAAGGCCCACCCAGCACTGCAGCAGTGCAGCAGGTCAGGATGCTCTGCCTCACACCCCTGAACCCGGAGTGCCAAATCCTGGCTTCTGGAATTTGGTTTCAGGGTTCCAAACATCACCCTTTGGAAACTCACAGCAGAAATTAACTTTTGTGCAAGCCACTGAAGAACAGGACTGACGGATCCCAAAGTCTGAGAGCTGAGTACACAACCCAGAGGTGATGCAGCAGCAGCATAAGGAGCCAGTGGGGTTTGGATTACTGCTTGCCACAGTGCCCAGATAACCGAGTTTCAGTTCTGCAACCAGAAGGATGCTGTTTTGTCTTCTGGCTTTTTCCAGTAGGTCAAGAGTTTGACCCCAGCCACTTTCTATTCCTCCAATCTTCTCAGAGCTCAGACTAAAGCAGCAGGACATTGGCTGAACTACTCCAGTCACCTACTTCTGACCAGGAGTTACCTGGAGCTGCTGTGAAGCTCAGATCAGGAAGCATCTTAAATAATATTACTCTTGTCACAGAATCCCAGAACTGCTCAAGTTGAAGAGACCTCAGAGCTCACCTGCTCCAACCTCCCCATCATGCCCAGGGGCACCTCTCAACCAGACTTAGCTGCTCAAGGCCTCATCCAGCCTGGCCTGCAACACCCCCAGGCAGGAGGCAGCCACAGCCTCCCTGAGCAGCCTGTGCAAAACTCTTACCACCCTCCTCCTGAAGAACTTCTTCCTCAGCTCCAGCCTAACCTTGCTCTGTCTCAGCTTCAAACCATTCCCCCTTGGCCTTCTCTAGACACGCTCATGCTCTGCAGCCCTCCTGCAGGATCCCTTCTCTCCTTTGGGGAGATTTTCTGTGCATCCAGGATCTGAAGTTCCAGGATCAGTGGAAGAAGAGGAGCAGGTTTTCCTCCTAGCAGCCAGAGTGAACTCTCCCTCCCTGGCTAAATACAATTCAGTCATTACCCTATTAACATTTCCCAGCAAGAGGCCAGTCCACACATCTCAGAGGACTTTCCTGAGCACCACTCTTCCTAACACTCTTCAAATTGATTAAAACTGACCAGAGTTTTGCTTACAGGATGCATCACCATGGAACACTGGATCCCTGAAAGAAATCAATCAAAAGAAGGTGAACTGGGGAGCGGAGGGAAGGAAAACGAGAGCCCCACCTGGGAACCCTCACTGGATACAACTTGACAGGGTTCAGGGTTCCTGCCTAGGCACAAGCAGGGTCCTGGGGATTTTCTGTTTGAGAGGAGCAGGGTGGGAAGCTGCTGAGCCTGGCTGTGTTTTAAACAAAGTGCATTTGTTGATCTCATCTTTCCTTCCCAGCCTGACTTTAAGCCCTCCTTAACAAATTCAACAAATCCAGCTTATCGAGGCACTGGATTACAGCTCCTTTCCTCAGTCAGTTGTTGTCTCTGACACATGGGCACCCTGCTTATCACACCACACTACTGGAGTATCTCTCATGACCCTCAATAGAATATTTCAACCACTACCCTATCGAAAGACAACATGCCACTGGTTTTCTGCAGTCTTTAGGACCTGCTCAAAGGCAGAAGCATGTTCACAGCACCACAGGCAGAAAGCTGCTCACATTAACAGGTCCTTTCTCTGGACTTGTGAAAAGCTGTAGGACAAGGACCTGAAACAAGACCTTTGCTGCAAACACTGAGGTGAGCTGAGCTGTGAGAGGGGGAAACCCTTTCTGTGGTCAGTATCAGGTCACACACTGCCCACAGCCAGGCTCTGCCAGCACCTTGTCCTCAGCTGCAGGAGCAGGGCACGGACACCTCTGTCTGCAGGCTGTGCAAACAGCACAGGGAATCCTCACCACCAGAAGATTCACTTCCCTCTGCCTCCAGCTCTCTTTGAGCCAGTACAACACTGATGTGACCAAACACTGTGTCAAAACCCCATGAGGTCATGCTCTGCAGGGTCTCTCTGGGTGGCAGGGAGGAGAGGAGCCCAAGCCTAGGCTTGGGTGGCCGTGGCAGAGCAGCAGTTGGGTGCCACACATTGTCCCTATCTGACAGCACAACTCCCTCCTGGGCAAGCGGTTCCCTCTTTATCAAACAGACCCGAGGTGGCAGCTTCCATGGTTATGGTAACCCAGCAGGAGGCACTGACAAACATCATTCACCAGAGCAAGTCAAAACTGAGGCAGGATCAGGACTCCTCTGCAATAGCTGCAGGAGCGCAGTCGCCAGGCATGGCGCAGGCAGTGCCAGGCAGATCCTGTGGCTTGCTATTTAGGTGGGCAAAGTGATCTCTAACACCCCTAATAACTTACATTCCTGGAGGAAAACAGAGAATTTCCTTCCACCCAGATCATTAGGGAAGTAGCCAGTCCCTCGCTCTCAGACTTCAACCAACACACCACAACATTTCCCCAGTGCCACTGTTTGACTCCTCCCTGCAGCTAAGCGAGGCCAAGATGTAAAGAGAACTGCTCCTTGGCTCCCCAGGAGCTGCTCCCAAGGAACATGTCACAGTGGTAATGAGGTGGTGCTCCTTTTAAGATGGAAACAAACTTCCTTCCTGAATATTAAATCAGGCTTTAAGTTTAACCAACCTCCTACGCCTGGCTCTGCTCAACTGGAGGCAAGGCAGAGAGAGAGATGCTTCAGTGTCTCCTTACAGCCTGTTCCTTCCAGGCCCTGTTCACACACGAGCTCTTGTACCACAGAAATGGGACTGGGCCAACAGCAAACCAGAAAAAAAAAAAAAAAGAAAAAGGTAAGAGAAGGAAGGGCTAGAATGGAAAAGCAAAAGTAGCCTAAGTGTCACCACCACTGAAGTGATCTCATTTCAATCAGTACAGGAGCAGCTGCTCCAGAGCCAGCAAGATGCAAAAAATATTTGCACTAAGCAGCAGAGAAAAGAGCTGAGAGGTCTCCAGCAGCCCTGTGAACACATCCAGACAACTGCCACCCGTGGCAAACTGCAGTAGGCAGCTAATTCCCTGCTTCCTTGAAAAGCAGCAATCCTGATGGCAGGCACAGATTGTCCTCTGCCACTGCACAGGTGGAAGTCTTCCAGCCCTTCAGGAAGATCCAGTGCAGGAGGCTCACTGGAGTTTACCTTCCAGAATGAAGCTGGGTTTATCAATTCATTACAAGGCCTTTCTGCAGAGATCTGAAGGGTCCTGCTGCACCTCCAGCACAGCTCCAAGCTTTCTACAAACTGTTCCTTGTTGGCTCTTCATCCATAAAATGCAGCATTGCAGGTTTCTACCCACTTGTGTCTGTCTGAAAGCTCAAGCTCTATTTGAATACCTTGGTTTGAATATCTGCCTTGTTTTACACTGGAACAGAATCCTGGAATGGCTCAGGTTGGAAGGGACCTCAGAGCTCATCTGCTCCAACCTTCCCACCATGTCCAGAGACACCTCTCAGCTAGGTTCAGCTGCTCAAGGGCTCATCCAGCCTGGCCTTGAACACCCCCAGGCAGGAGGCAGCCAAAGCCTCCCTGGGAAGACTCTGCTAGAACTTCTTCCTCAGTTCCAGTCTAACCCTGCTCTGCCTCAACTTCATTCCCCCTTGGCCTGTCTCTAGACACCCTCACAGTAAGTCTCTCTGCAGCCTTCCTGCAGGATGCCTTCAGGTACTGGCAGGAATAGATGGTGCCTGAACAAGTACACAAACCAATTCCCATGACCTCTTACCATGGCAGGCTGGTGGGGGCACACCCAAGGAACTCCTCCAGATCAGGTCATGGCTCTAAACCACAACAGCTCTCCAGTGGCCCCAAGTCTCCTATTGAACTCAGTGCTGAGATGGAGAGGGACACAACCATGCTCATGGGGAAGCAGAGGCAGAGCTGCTGGACCCCAGCTTGTCTCAGCACACACAGCTCCATCTTGTCCACAGCAGCTGCCTGCTTCCAGAGCTGCATGTTGGGGCCTGTAGTGTCTCCAAACCACGTTTCAGAAGCACCAAAGCTCTCCCTTGCTTCTGCAGAAGAACTGAGTTTACAAAGCAAGTAGAATGCAATGTAACAGTCCAAGAGCTCCTGAGTTCTGGAGGCAGCCTGGGGAAGAGATGGGCAGGCTCAGGGTGAGGCAGCACAGAACTCTCTGCTCCATCACCTTTGCCTCCCAGACCCTGAGCTGACACTCAGAGGTCAGTGGTGGACATCACCTCTGCTTCAGGATGGGCTGTAGGGGTCAGGCAGCTGTCACTGCCCAAAGGTTCACCCTCACCCCAGCCAGGAGCCCTGGGGCAATCATCTGCTAATCACCTCTCAGAGTATCTGGGACCTGGCCCTGACCTTCCCAGCAGTCTGCCCTGCCCTGGGCTTAGTCCTGCTGTCACCTCACTAGGAAGCAACTCGGCACACCTCAGGCCCTGTCCAGCCCCCCTCACCCACAGTTTCACAGGAGGGATCCCACACAAGACAGGAAAGCTTTGTTTTGCTAACAGAAGAAAAGTTCTTTCACTTCTCATTCCAGCAGCTGACAAACTCAGCTGCTATTTCTGTGGAGTTTAAGAAGCCTTCTCTTATTTTAGCCTTAAAACTAAGCCTTCAAGACTGCTTCAGCTCCATGGAACCAAAAATACTGAGAGTTGCAGTAATGACAAGTTCCCATCTGCACCTAGCAGAGATGCACTTGGGAACCTTGGAGCAAGCAACAACCAAGTTCCAGCATTCAGTCCAAACCATCTCTTTGCATCCAGGGAGCAGAGCTGCTGCCCTGCTGCCTTGGGAGAGGAGAGGTGGCTAGGGCAAGAAGCTGGGGGGCTGCAGCCAAGTCAGCTCCTTGAGAGCAGCTGAAGGCACCGAGTGCCTTCACCAGGCCAGCACTGTCACAGAACCACAGAATGGCTCAGCTTGGAAGGGACCTGAGTCTAATCCTGCTCTGCCTCAGCTTCAAACCAATTCCCCTTGGCCTCTCTCTAGACACTCTCAGCAAAGTCTCTCTGCAGCCTTCCTGCAGGATCCCTTCAGGCACTGGCAGGCAGCTCTGAGGTCCCCCTGGAGTCTGCTCTCTGGGCTGCACCCCCTCAGCTCCCTCAGCCTGTGCTCACAGCAGAGCTGCTCCAGCCCTTGGCTCACCTTTGTGGCCTCCTCTGGCCTCCCTCCAGCAGCTCTGTGTCCTTCTGATGCTTGGGACACCAGACCTGGACACAGCCATTCGAGGTGGAGGTCTCACAAGAGTGTGATGCAGGTTCAATACTGCTGTGAAGCCCCAAACGAATCCAGCCTCACCCTGACCAAGGTCACTCTTTAGTTACAAATAACAACTTTTACCTCTTTAACACCCACCAGCCCCTGCTGAAGGTGACCGAGGCCTGGGTCCCCTGCCCCACTCTTGCTTCTGCCCTTGGGCTTTCACTCCACCTACATGCAGAACCCCCCAGCTCACTTCTAAAGCACTAGGAAGGAGGTGGGGAGTTGCTTAGCAAGTTAAAAGCAGTGTGTGCTGGCAGCTGCTGAGGAGGTACAAACCTTCAGCACTGTGCCAGTGCCATGGGGGGAGGAGGAACAGCCAGGCTGCAAACCTTCCCTGCCTCCAGGAACAGGTAGAACGAGAAACTGGAGGACAGCTCAGCTGAGGAGAGAGGATGAGCCACGGCTGCAGCTGGGCAGCAGGGACACCACCTCACAACAGCTTATTGCCAGCTACAGGGCAGTCAGATTTAAAGCTGACCTGAACATGTGCTCCCCACTCAGTGCCAGGAGAGCCACCAAGGCTGAGCAGCAGATCACACCAGCAGCTCTTGATGCAACCTGCCTGAGGAGCTCTCTCCTGAGCCTGCAGATGACAGGTTGAGAAGCGTGCTCTGGAGAAGGGAGGCAAGGGTTAAGGGCCAAGGCAGAGCTGAAAGCCAAAGAGCACTGGATTGCTCTGGGATGTTTTATAGAACACTAATCACTTCATCTGATTTTCATTCCTGACACCAAATCAGCACACAGCTTTTCAAAGGAAATCTTGTCCTAGATTGCAAGGTAATCAATCACAATTAACATGGAAACAAGCCCTGGCTACGCTGCCATGCCCTGGGAGCTGAGCAAAGAGGCCAGAGGAGGCTCTTCAGCAATACCCTTAAAGCACAGGCTGCTGGAGAAGTCTGCTGGTCCCTCCTGCACAGCACAGAAGAGGCAGCCAGGAGTGTCACAGCTCCTCCAGGGCAGGAGGTGAAGAGCAGCTTTTTGTGCCACTTCTGATATGAACTCACCCAGCACTGGCACAGCCACCACCATGAAGCCACAGAATCACAAGGTGGAGGGGATGGAAGAGATCTCCAGAGATCATCCAGTCCAAGCCCCCTGCCAGAGCAGGATCACCCAGGGCAGGTCACAGAGGAACACATTCAGGTGGGTTTTGAGACTCCACAGCCTCTGTGGGCAGATTGCTCCAGAGAAGGTTCCAGGGAGACCTCAGAGCTGCCTGCCAGTACCTGAAGGGATCCTGCAGGAAGGCTGCAGAAAGACTTTTGCTGAGGCTGTCTAGAAACAGGCCAAGGGGGAATGGTTTGGAGCTGAGGCAGAGCAGGGTTAGAGTGGAGCTGAGGAAGAAGTTTTACAGTAGGAGAGTGGTGAGACTCTGGCACAAGCTGACCAGGGAGGCTGTGGCTGCCTCCTGCCTGGAGATGCTGAAGGCCAGGCTGGATGAGGCCTTGAGCAGCTGAGCCTAGCTGAGAGGTGTCCCTGGGCATGGTGGGGAGGTTGGAGCAGAGGAGCTCTGAGGTCCCTCCCAACCTGAGCCTTTCTGGCATCCTGTGATTTGGGGGTTTTTAACAACAAACCAAACAACCACCCAGGCACTCCCTCAGCTACCCCAGCTCCCCTCTGACCACCAGCACCAGCCTTGCAGCCACAGCACAGCCAAGGGGCAGCTCCCTGCAGCGTGTGATGCCACTCAGTCAGCTGCCCTTGAGTGGGACCAGCCCTGCCAGCTCCAGAGTCAGAGAGATCTAACTCAACAGCAAACCCAATCTATCACTTTAACTAATCCCAGCACTTCCACTCTTCCAAGAGGTCTTGTGCAGAGAGGTAAGAACTCTTCTTCAAGCCATTCCACAAGGAGCACATCTGAGGGAGGAGCAGCTCCAGTCTGGCACTGGTTTAATTATTTACATTGGGTTAATGAATACCAGAGTCCCTCCTGAGTTTGTTCAGGGTGCATAGTCCTACAGTCACTTGGACTTTAAATCCATCATCATCAGACTGTTAGGAAGTATGAAACTCCAAAGAAGCCTACAGGAAGGATCCCACACAGCTCCAGGAGTCTGGAAAACATTGAGATGGCTCAGCAGGACAGCCCAGGCCCCTCCACACAGTCCCACCAGCAGTCACCTGCAAGCCCAGGCAGACTTTTGCCACTACCTGGCAAACTTCTCTCAAAGAAACAGGGCACAGCCAGGAAGCCACAGGTTTAAAAGCAGTTACCACACACTACAGTCTCTGCTCTCTGCTCCCAGAGAGACCAAGACAAGAGGCACTCAGACAAGAGGACCTCAGTTGGAATGTTCTCCCTCCTGCCAGGTGCCAAGGGTAACAGCTCTGAAACAGACTGAAGCGGCTCCCTTGCCTTTGTCTCTGCCTGTCCTGTCCCCAGGTAGAGGTGGGCCTGCCCTCAAGCATCCCAAGTGACCCTTCCAGTCCAGGTCCAGACCTCTGTTCAGTGAGAGGAACAAAAGCAAGGCAGGCACTGAGCCACCAGCAAGATGCTGCAAGGCAGCACAGACTGCACTGCACATCTCTCACCAAACCCAAGCCAGGAAGGGGCAACTTGGCACTGCCAGCCTGGACTGGCCAGGTTCAGAGCACAGAGCCTCTCCTCTCCTGTGTCTCCTGCTCCTCAGCCTACATGGCCAGGCTGAAAGCAATGCTCTGGGCACTGACAAGCACAAAACACTGCCAACCACTTGCCCTGGCCCTGTTACTGCACTGGTATGAGGGTATCCCAGACCTCAGCCCCGGCTGGGGCAGAGCAGGTCTCTCACCGTGGTGTCTGGAGCTGCAGCTGCAGCTGTGGCCTGAGTGCAGGATTTCAAACATTCCTGTTCAGTTATTCACAGGCAAGGTGCCAGAATGGTGCTGACATCAGAGGGGAAATGGAGATTTTCAGGGTTTCTCTTAGTCAAACCTGAATGAAATTTCACAAGAGGATGGGAGGGGGAGGAGGGGGGAGGAAAGTCCTTGTTTGACACAGGAATTCTCCAGGGAGGGAATTCCAGAGTCCTTCAGCCTTCAAGAATTTACCTTTGAGAAGAGTTGCAGAATCTCTCAGGGTGGGGAGCCAACACTACCTGAGTCTGGTGAGCACTGAAGCCCTCTCTCCATCCAGCCACATCCAGGACATCACCATCACATCCCATCAAAGGCACAGAAGTGCTCTTTAGTCCCCTTCTGGGTGACCACTTGGCCACACAGCCCCAGCAGGGCAAGCCCCCAGCAGCAGCAAGCAGCAGAGCTCTGCTCTGCACAGAAAGGACATCAACTGCATCCTGGAGAAGAGGTGGTTCAGGGGGGACCTTATTTCAGTCTACAACTACCTGAAAGGTGGTTGTAGCCAGGAGGAGGTTACCTTCTTCTCTCAGGCAAGCAGCAGCAGAACAAGAGGACACAGTCTCAAGCTGTGCCAGGGCAAGTTTAGGCTGGAGGTGAGGAGAAAGTTGTTGCCTGAGAGAGTCATTGACTGCTGGAATGGGCTGCCCAGGGAGGTGGTGGAGTCAGCGTCCCTGGAGGTGTTCAAGGCAGGTTTGGACGTGGCACTTGGTGCCATGGTCTGGTCTGGAGGTCTGTGGTGACAGGTTGGACTTGATGAGCTTTGAGGTCTCTTCCAACCTTGGTGATACTGTGATACTCTGTGTGATAATGAGTCCCCCACAGCTCCCCTCTAACACTCCTCCCCACATCTAACCCTGCAGCTTCTTGAGGCAGTTGAAGCATTTTAATGAGCCAGGAGAAAAATCAAAAGGGAGACAAAAAAAAGCAAAGCAGAAGTGAGCAGCAACTTGTCCTTGAAAGAGTCTCAGGCACCCCAGCCAGCGCCAGGAGCGATGCCACTGCTGGTGCCCGCACGAGATGCCAACAGCTGTGCTGCAGCAGTGGCTTTGTCACTTCTTTACAAACTGAGTTTTCATGGGAATTTCATAGGAATTCAGACAGCAAGTCCTCACCCTCACTCCCTCACACTCTCATCAAGAGATGCCTTTACCATCTTTACAGAATTAACTAACCTCCTTTTATCTTCTCCTCCCCACTTCTGTTCCTTTTTCTGCTCCCCTCCCCGCCCCCCAACACAGTGAAGCATCAGAAATTAAGATTCCAGTTCCAGTGATCATTTTCCTCTGAACACAGAAAGCAAAAAGATTATTTGTTGAGCAGCTCTGGAGTAGCTTTTATTTCAGTTTATCAGTGGAGCATCCTTTACACTCTGCTACAGATAGCTCATGCCCACACTGTGTAAATACTTACTGAGCTGTCACTTCAACTCACAAATACTCCAGCAGGAGCACCCTGGCAAACCTGGAAGTGCTTTTCTTGATGGAGAAGAGAAAAAAGAAATACCACCACCAAAACACCCTCCAAAAATGCTCAAGTGGCAGAACTCAGCTGCTGAGCTCTGACCCTGGCAGTGCAGGTGCACAGCAAAAGAGTTAAGAAATGGGAACCCCTCCCTCATCCACAGGTTAGCACAAATTAGCATTTGATTAAGGCACTACAGGAACTGCTAAAATATGCAATGAGCTCAGCCCTTGGAGAAGTAGCTCCTCCTGTTCCAGCCCTGCTTCCTCCCTTCCACCAGCCTCTCAGGGTTGGCCTGGGTGCTGCTCCCCTAAGCACACAACTCCATTAAAGGGGCTTAACGACATTAGGGAGGAGATGCTCTCAGCACTTACAGCACAGGATGAGGCTCAGAAGAGCCTTACTGCACTCTCCACCCTGTCCCAGCCCTCATGTCTCACCTTGGCAAGTTCCCACATCAGCATCTCAGCTGCTTCCACTCCAAAAGTCACTGTAAGAACCCAAGGCCTCATGTTCCTCATCTCTCTACACACCAGGGCAAGAGAAAAGGCTGCCTGGAACCCAGCTCAGAACCCAAGACCTCGCTCTCCTTCTCTACACAGCAGGGCAAGACAAGAGGCTGCCTGGAACACAACTTCTGCACAACTTCAGCCCTGAGAACAGCAAACACTGAACAGAGCTAAGCTGGCATCAGAGTGATGATTAGAATCTTCCTGGAATCAATTCATAAACACAGCCTGGGCCTCCTGAGCCCACAGAGAGCAGACAGAGGCTGCCCTCAGGTGCCCACCTCCTCTGCTTTCCCAGGTACACAAAGGCCTGGGAGCTCCTCTGCAGCCACCCAGGCACAGGCAGCTCCACTCCAGCCTGCCAAGGAAAAGGCTTTTCCCTCCAATGCCACCTGTCACTCACTCCTAGCCAGAGATTTACAGCTCTGGCCAGCAGACATCCAGGATAGCTTCACCAGGGTAGATGAATCACAGGCTGAGCCTGACACCAGCACAGAAACTTTCTCAGGACTTCTCAAAATCATTCCCACCTCCCCCCCTCCCCGGGCCCAAGAAGAAAGTTTCCTTTCTTTTTCTCCCTCAGAACAAAGAGGCAGATGGCATTTTGCATTCTTGCTGATGGTTTAAAGGCCTTTCCAGCAGAAAAAGCAAGCACCAGCAGTGCTGAATACCAACAGGGTTATCTTTGTCACACCCCACACCCCCCCGCAATTACGCTTTGATGCCTTCAGTTTCTGCTTTGCTACTGCTGCTGCTTGGGAGTTTCAAGCATTCTTGGCAGGCACTGGGCAGTGGCATCTGATGAGCTTCTTCCCAGAGCAGTTCCAGCACACAGGAGGTGCAACTCAGAACGATGAAAAAGAACTCGAAGTGACCCAACAGAGAATTTCCAACACCAGGAGTGAAAGCTGCAAAGGTCATCTTTGGCCTCCAATGCTTCATGACCCAGCCCACAGACCCCATCCAGAAGGGAAAAGCCTGGAGTTGGGGGTGTTCCTCTGGAAAGAGAAGGGGGGGAAATGGTGGAGAAGTCACAGAGGCACAGAATACAACTGTCTGGAAGAGACCTCCAAGCTCATCCAGTCCAAACCATACAAGAGGTAAAAGAGCAAGTGAAGAGCTGCATTACTCAGCCTCATTTCAGGGAGCAGCCTCTCTCTTTCTCTCTCTCTCTCTGAAGAAAAGCTGCTGCTGGGTTCTTCAGTCCAGCTGTCAGGTAAGAGCCTTACAAAGGTCTCCTGGAACACTCCTGGGATGTGGTGCTCCCTGAAGAGTGTTCTCAAAGTGAAGGGGTCCTCCAGAAAGGCTGCAGAGGAAGTTGTCATGAGCGTATCTAGAGACAGGCCAAGGGGGAATGGTCTGAAGCTGAGGCAGAGCAGGGTTAGACTGGAGCTGAGGAAGAAGTTCTTCAGTACCAGAGTGGAGAGGCTCTGGAATAGATTACCCAGGGAGGCTGTGGATGCCTCCTCCCTGGGGGTGTTCAAGGTCAGGCCAGATGAGAGGTGTCCCTGCCCATGGTGGGGAGGCTGGAGATGATCTCTGAGGTCCCTTCCAAGCTGAGCCATTCAGGAATTCTACAAGCACAGCAAGCTTAGGAAATCAGGAGGACACAGCTACACAACACCAGGCTGCACTGCATTCTCAGGCTTGTCCTCGCCCCACTTACAGCAAAGAAGTTCTGCCTGTCTGTGGAGCAGCTCATCAGGAGAGAGGAGCTGCAGCAGGTAGAAGCAACTGAACTGGGCAGGCAGTTTGAGGTGAGCAGTGAACATCACAGCCAAACCTAAAGGCCTGCAAGGCAAAAGCACAAACCCTCCAGAAATCACAGCTGTGTCTTGCAACTAACAGTACAGAAACCCTTCCCTAGCCCAGGTAGTAAGGACTGAGGGAGCATTTTACCTGCACTTGGCCACAGGCAGGTACTGAAGGCCTAACCCCATCTCACCACACAACAGCCCTGGGGCTTGTCCCAGGTTTCCCAGTAAACTGCTGACGATTAGAGCAGGGAGGGGGAAAAAAAAAAAGCTCAGAGTCAGGACTGAGGTTTACTGCCCTAGATCCTACACCTACCCTGCCTGGAAGCATTGCTCACCTTAACACCAACATCCTGGAGATGATATTCCAGAACACAAAGACATTTGAGACAATCAGGCAACTCCTAGAGAACTCCAAACTGCTGGAGAAGTTAAAGCCAGCAGCACTCTCAATATCCACACCAGGACTAATCACATCTTGAGGGCATCATCAAACCAGCACAATCCTCCTGTTTTTTCAAAGACTAAAATCACTCCTTCAGAGGCAAACCCTACCCTGGTGAAAGGAGATGTTCCACTCTTCTCTTTGTTGGGAAGAGCTGGTGTGTGCTCCACACCTGAGCAGCAGTGCAAGGGGCTCCTAACATTACAGTGCCAAGCAAGGAAAAAAACTCTGTGCCAGGAGCCAAGAGAAGCCAGGGCTCCAGCTCTGATTCCAAGATATCGCAGCTCATTGGCAGCACAGAGCCAGTTGGTGCCAATTTAGTTTTAAAAAACGTATTTCCAACAACATTTTTCATGCCTCGTTTGCTGAAGTCAAGATCTAAGTCAATAAAAAAAACCAAAAAAACAGCTACTGGATGGCAAAGGGCCCAAAAGCTGCTTTATTCTTTTTTAATCATGGTTTTTTAAACTGCCTTCGCTCAAGTCCTGCCAGAGGCCCAGGGGTGTCAGTGGACCTGTGGGGAGGTTATCCAAGGTGTCAATGTTTAATGTGATCCAAAGACATCTCCTGTTACAGGAGGTGTTGGTCCCTACAGCAGGAGTGTGCACAGTGAGAAATGCCCTCTGCTAAAGGCAGGGAAGTCCCTTCCCCCAAGCAGCTTCCTTTAAGTCCCAGGACACCGGGAAAGCAAATTATTAATAACTGCTGCACACTCTGAGAGGAAGGGGGGTGGAAATAAATACATGGTAGAGCTGGAAAATGTGAAAGCTAAGATCCCTGGCCTGGTGCCTTACAAGCCATTCCCACAGCAAACCACAGATTTCTCATCCCACACTCTCTAACAGCCACAGGAGCTCCCCACCCCACTCCACTGCTCCCAGCTAGGAAGGGCAATCAGAACCAAAGCTGCCAAGTCCTCTGGCACAGTCCTGCCCAGCACAGGGCATGGCTGTCTTCAGGAGGTGCTTAGCACCACAGCCCTGGGTCCAGCCAGCAAGCAAAGGTATGAGTGAGACTGCAGAGCAGAGCCTGCCTCTGTGCAAGTCTCTGCACTCTCACCACAGGGAATGCTCAAACAACTTCCACCCCAAGAATTCCTTTGCCTCTCTGGATGAGCAATGTGATCAAACTGCCCCTGTGGCACCATCCACAGACCCTGAGTGTTAGCAACTGAAGGTTCTTCTCTCATCTGCATCTTCCTGCCTCCTGGCTCTCAAACCTCAGCTTTACTCTCTCAAGATTCCCAAGCATCTCCTCCAAGCCTGCCCCAAGAGATGCTTCTCTTCCTGGTGCTTGGTCAGATGGATGGCATTGCCCTCTTGCCCTGCCCCAGCTCCACACTGGCCTCTTGCTCTCAGAATCACAGAACTGCTTAGGCTGGAGGAGACCTTCCAGATCAGTCAGCCCAGCTGTGAGCTCAGCACTGCCAGGCCATCACACAGCCCTCAGCACCACCTTTACACAGCTTGTAAATAAATACCTTCAGGAATGGGAACTCCACCACCTCTCCAGGCAACCTGTTCCAGGACTTGGCAACCCTTTCTGCAAAGTTTTTCCTCATGTTCAACTCCAACCTAAACCTCCCCTGGCACAACCTGAGGCTCCTTCCTCTTGTCCTATCAGTTGTTAGAGCAGACCAACTTCTCCTCGAGTTTCACACTGTCCTCTTGCTCCCCCTGAGCAGACAGCTGCTAAGGACCCACTCTGTTCATCACTGCACAAGACAAAGACAAGACACCGAGCTTTAAATTCTCCCAATCTTGGCAATTTCACAGAATCCCTAGTAAACAGAGGCTGCAATTTAAGAGCAGAGTGTTGTTATTATTAATCAACTATTTGCTGTGGGCAGCACAGATGACACGTGGAAGCTTTTCCATCATGCTAGATTAAGACTGGTTTGGGGTTGTTTGTTTTTGTTTTCATTTCCAGCAGGGGAAAAAAAAAAAGGGAAGAAAAAAAAAAAAAAGGAAAGGAATTGTCAGTTTGAGTTCAATAGTTGTCAGTTTGAGTGCAATAATGCTTGGCACAAGGAGGATTCTGTGGGGGAGCTGTTTGGTTTTCAGCACAGGGGGTGGTTGTTGGTTTACTTTTCATATAGATTATTTGGACAACCTAAAGTTCAACTCCTTCTCAGAACAACTCATTAAGAATTCCAGCGCCTGGGACTGGTTACTCAGGTATTGTTAACAGACTACACAGAGCAAAACCATCAAATTAAAGCCATTTTCCACCACCAAACAAGCTCCTTTCAACCAATTCCTACCAGAACCCCACTCGCAGTCAGATTTGTGGCACGGCAAACCCCCTGCTTGCACGGTTCAGCCTGACACCCTCTTCTCAGCACACCTTGTAGCTAAACTGAAGTTTTTGGGGAGGACAGGAAAAGCTCCTCCAAGTAAACATCCTCAGATCCGTGGCAACTGCCTGAGGGAGCTGCAGGGACACAGGAACACAGCCCCGTGGAGGTGGAATCCTCACCCAGGACAGGCGAGCGAGCGGCAGCAGTCTGCTGAGCGCAGCACAGCTCAGCTCCGCTCCCTCTCAGAGCAGCATCTCCGCCTGACAGCGAAGACAACTCAGGAATTCCAGACCCTGGAGGAGACTTTGCCTTCGGGAATCAAGGAACCAAAACGAAACCTTTTTCGGATGGACACAAGAGAAGCATGGAGTAAGAAGGGAAAGTCTGGAGCCTGCGTGTCACACTGCGCGGTGTCAGATGTCACCCAGCCAGGGCCTGAAGTTAGAGCAAAGCACACGAGGATGATAGAGGAGAGTGAGAGTCCTGCAGGAGGCCACAGCAGCCTTTGGAGGTGCACAGAAAGGTCTGAATCTGAGGTCTGAATCGAGATTCCCAGCTCGGACAGCAGCCCCTCTGCTGTCCGGACCTAAGATTTCTGATGCTCAGGCTGGGCTGCTCTGCACACTCCCTGCCCTCCCAGACCTCCAGCAGGCAGCTAACTACCCCCACACCACTGCAAGCATCACCCTCAGCCCCCTTTCCCCTATTTCCAGTCCTCCAGAAAGCAAAGAGCTGTGGCACCGCTGAGCCCGGCCACGATCTGCACCTGAAGGTCTCCAACAAGCCCCTGTACCTGCGGGGGAGGCAGACGCATCACTGCTCACTCCCAAAGTCCAGAAACACAGCCAAAGGCTCAGGCCTGTCCTGTGCTAACATCAGAGCATCCTTTTGGTTGGAAATGACCTTTAAGATCATTGAGAGTTCAACCATCAAAGCTCTGCTGCAGGTCAACTGAGAATTCACCGTTTTCAGTGCTCCCACCGCAAGTTTGGCTTTGGTTGTTTTGTTGTTTCTTTCTCCTCAAGGCTGTAACACACCACAGATCCTCCTCCCAAAACCTCTCCATCCAAAACAAAACGAGTCCAAACAGCCTCTAGTTTTGAAAAGGACCAAAAAATCAGGCAGCAACAAAAACCATCCTCAGCTCCATCAAAGAAATCCATTTATAACCGAAGGGGAAAAGTCACAAAACCAAAACAAACAGCACGGCCATTGTGCAGGGCAGCCCTGCCGCTGTTCCCACAACACAGCCCCGATCGCAGGCTGCACGAAGCACCACCAGCAAAATAAACCCAAGGTACAAACACTGAAATGCCATCGCCGCCTCTTTTGTTCCGGGCACAATGCAACGAGGGCCGCGCTCCCGCCGGTGCCACCCCAGCCGCCCCAAGGTCACGGCTGCTGGTTCCGAGGAAGGGGGCAAGAAGAGGAGCGGGGGCGAGGAGGATGCCGCTGGGCCGCCGCGGGTCCGGGGCTGGCGGAAAAGGCGAGTGTAGAAGTTTATGAGCTCATCAGGATGGTTGTACCATTACATCAGAGGCAATTATAAATGGCCAAGAGCAGGAGATGCGGAGCCAATCAGATCACAGATAGGATGTCAACCTAAGACCAACTGTCTCCTGGCTTTGACAGAAGGATTTTACCTCCATAATTCAAATCCCAAACCAAAGCGATCTGCACTCGCTGCTCCCATCACCGAGCTCTGTGCCGAGCGCTCCCGGCCGCAAGCCCCAGCCCCGCGGCCCCCACCGCTCGCCCCACAAGGAATATGACCCCGATCGTCCTGATCGAGCCGCGGCCACCCGAGTCGACCTCGCCGGTCCTCACCGACGGGTGCGGACCCCCCACCCCCCCACTCCTGGAGCGGGGGCGACCGGGGGTAGGGGGACCCGGGCGGAGGCACCGATGGCGGCGGCGCTCCCGGGGCCACGCGTTGGCCCGGGCGGGCCTGCCCGCAGCCCTGGACCCCCGCGCCCGGCCTCGCCTGCCCCTCGCCGCCCTCCGCTGGGGGCGGCCGAACTGCTCCCCCGCCAGAGCCCCCCGGAAGGGGCCGGGGCCGCGAGGAGGACTGCGACAGCTCGCCGAAAGCCTCGCACAAAGGCTGGGGAGGGAGGAAGGGAAGGCGGCGAGCCAGCCATTTGAGGGCGAGCGAGCAAGCACAGACAATGGCAGCTCCCCAGCAGTGCCGGCCCGGCGGGGGGAACCGGCGGGAGAGGCACCGAGTCCCACCGCCGACACCCCGGGCCCCTCACCTCCCGCCGCCCCCGGCCCATCCCGGTCCGGTCCCGTCTCCCCCACCACCACCACCCCAGCCCCGGCGCGCTGCCCGCCCCATGCGGCTCCGCCGTTACCTGCTGGCTCCGGCCGAGGGTCTGTCCCGCTCCGGCGCCGCCGCTGCTCCCGGGGCTCATGGGCGCGTGGTGGCTCCTCGGCGGGGCCCCGCCGGACGCCGCGGCCCAGCCCTGACTGTTGCCCCCGCCGTACTGCGAGACCATCTCCGCTGCGGCCGGGCCCTTGGCGGCGGCTCCCCCGTCCTGCGGCCCGCCGCTATAGTCGCCCCCGGGGTACCCCTGGTAGCCGCGGGCGGAGCTGGGGGAGGTGAGGAGCTGGTTGAGAGTTGGGGTGGCCGTGGGCTGCGGGGTGGCTCCCCCTCCTCCTGCACCGCCGGCGGCCGAGGGCCCCATGACCCCGAAGCGCTGCTGCTGGAAGGCGACGGCGGCTGCTGCGGGGGACTTGGCGCCGGTGGCCGTCGGAGCGGAGCTCTGCGCGCTGCCCCGGGGGGAGCTCAGGGCGTAGGCCTGGGGGGGAGGCGGGTAGGAACCGGCGCTGCGGCCGACCCCGGCCGCATAGTAAGAGTTGTACTGGTGGTTGGGGAAGCCGTGCTCGGCGCCGCCGTGCGAGTTCTGGGGAGGGGGCGGCCCCGCGGGGGCTCCCGCCGGCCCCGGGTAGGACTGCTCCAGGCCCCCGCTCTGCAGCGCTGCCATGCCAGGGCTTTGTTGTCCGCCATGTTGGTGGAAGGCAGCGGCGGCGGCGGCCGCAGCAGCAGCGGCGGCGGCAGCCTGGGCGCCCCGGCCGTAGGGCTGCCCGAAGCCGTAGGCTGGCGGGGGCAAGGCGGCCGGGTGGGAAGGGGGAGGCTGCTGCGGCGGCTGCTGCTGCTGCGGCGCCCCCACCCCGTCGCTGCTGCCGCCGCCGCCACCGGGCGGCTCCGGGAGGTTATTGTTCAGGGTGGCGGCGGCAGCGGCGGGCCTGGGGCCC
>VWZE01012282.1:200160-225307 GCA_013396675.1 Eubucco bourcierii | reverse complement strand
CGCGGCGCTCCTGGGAACCCCCGGCTTGGGGGGGGGGAGGGGGGGGGAAGAGAGAGAGGGAGAGAGAGAAAGAGTCCCAGGCCGGGAGCGGGCTGGCGTGGGGGAGCCGACACGGCACAGCCCCCGCACCGGGCACGGGCACACGCACACGGGCAGTCCCCGAGGCCGTTGAGCGCCCCTCAAACTGACACCCCCCTCTTCCTGTGCAGATGAGCGCAGAGAAGTGAGGAATAAACTCTCTTGTAACCGCCGGGAGGGATGAGGGTGGGCGCTCACCCCGTACTTCCGAGCCCCGGGATCGCCCCTCAGTGCCCCCGAGGCTGAGGGGTGGGAGAACGTGATGGGGTGGCCGGGGGACCAAGAGCCCTTCATGCCGGCCTTGGCAGGGAGGAGAAGCAGCCTGAAGGGTGTGTGTGTGAGTGTGGGGATACGACAAAGACCCTCCAAAACTACTCCCCTCTGTGTCCTTGGCATGGGGCAGGCAATCCGCTCCACTCCCCGCCCCGGGCCCCGTGGGCCGGTGGGAGAGGGCTGGCGGCAGCGGCGGCGGAGAGTGAATGTGAGAGCGGGGCCGAGCGGCCCGGGGGGAGGGGAGGCCGAGTTTGTAAATGGAAACACTGGTACATAAGCATTTAGCACAATCGGGCTGGAAAGCTCCAACTGCAAAGAGCTGAGAACAAAAAAAAAAAAAAAAAAAAAAAAAAAAAAAAAAAAAAAAAAAAAAAAAAAAAAAAAAAAGAAAGAAAAAAAGTAAAAAAGCCTCCTTTGCTGCCCTCTGCCTGCCGCTGCGCTCGCTAAGGCGAGCAGGGCTGAACGTGCCCCTCGAAAGGGCCTGCTGAGCTCCCCGGGCTGCATGGGCACAGGGATGCTGCCAGGATGCTGCCCTGACACTGCCCTGGCCAGCTGAATCCTCCCCCAGCGCAGAGCTCCTTGCTTGAGGTCCTGCTTTGGATGGCAGAAGCGAAGCTCTCAGCCTTGCCCAGCTAAAGAGGACTCTGCCAGCCCACCTCGCAGACCCACCTTGAGCTTGTGTTTGGAATACTGTGATGGTTTGGGAGNTCCTGGAAATCAGAGTCCCCAGGAGGGGTTCCCAACCACTCTTCCAGCTTCTTCCCACCCCTCTACCTTACTCCAGGGTTTGCCTTATGTGCAAGGTGAGTTTGGAGGATGGGCCAGGGGGGTTAGAAGCAGAGTGGTTAGTGAGATTACTCAGCAGAGAGAAGACACAGCAGCTCCCAGAGAGAGACTGAGAGACTGTGACTGTGAGTGTCATATCTATGTTTGTGTTCTTGTTCTTATACATCTCAGCAAGCCTATGAGCAAAGTACACATCACCATTGTTTGCTTTTCACAGCCTATAATATAATTCTTTTCATAAAAATATTCCAATTAGTTTCAAACCAGCACAAATACAAAAGGGTCTCATTTTTCCCGGGCCCTGGACGTGCTTCTCTCCCCCCCTCACTTCCAGACAGCTTGAGGTCTTGTTCTCATTCTCAGGCCAAGACTCATTCCTGTTGCGCTCAGCTAAAAGATACCTACAAGCTGAGAGGCCTCTGGGGTCTGCTTTTAAGCACTTGCACTATTGGATGAAGTAAAAAGTGCATAATGTGTGCAAGCCACACAAAAAACGACGTGGCAAAAGCGGGGGGCGGGAAGCAGGCTGGTAAGTGCCTGTGATGCACAAGCAAGGGCATCAGTAAATGCTGCGTGGGTTATCAGGGGTGGGCTTTGGTGGCCCTACCCCACAGTTGGAGCTCACATCCTCTGCCTTCTCCAGCCTGATGCTTTTTACAAGCTCATCTCCGGCTCTGCTCTTTCCTAGAGTTTACCACCCTTGAAACGTGGAGCTGCTGATCCTCTCTGGTGTTGCAACACGACTCTGACATGGAAAAGCTTCACTTTGCCTCTGCTGCATCCCTGGGTTTCGGGGATGCTAGGGCTGCCTAGGAAAAGGAGGCAACATGTAATGAAATTATGTGGATGAGGAAGCTCCACTGCAGCAGGGAGATGCCTGCAAATCCTGTTAGCAGCTGAGCACTTCCATAGGAATCTCCTGGCGCCCAGCACCTTCCCTGTGCCTCCATTTCCCCACCGCTGTTCCTCAAGCTGCAGGTGGCTTCACTTACAAACCTAAAATCCAAATGCAAATTGATTAAATCAGGGAGCTGTGAGCTTTCTCCCTGTCCTCGACCTCCTGATCTCTTCAAAGCTGCTGTCTCATGCATCAGGTTTTGCTCTAAATTTAGGTGGCTCAGGATCTGTGGATAGAGCAGCCTCTGGCTGTTGAGGTCTGAGCGAAACATCTCTGGATTTTACCTTCCTCCAGCACCAAAGATGGTCTAGGCTCTGCTTCAGACCTCAGCTCCCTTTTAGCTGCTGTCTTTGTTGCACCTGTATTACTTTGGTCTTTGTACTCCAATCAGTTCAGAACATCTTGTAAAGAGATTTATTAATTCCTCCAGCCTTGCACTGCTTCCCTTCTACCATCAAAATATTAAACCACAAAAGCTCTCTGGTTGCTCCGCAGCAGCTCTGTGGGTTCACACCCAGCAAATCAGACACAGCTCCTTCAAAGGACTTTGGCTGAGAAGAAACCTCTGGCTGTGGCACTTTGGGACATGGGTTAGTGGCTGTGGTTGTGCTGGGTTGGTGGTTGGACTGGATGACCTTAGAGGGCTTTTCCAACCCAAACAATTCTCTGATTCTAGGACTGTTTCCTTGTGCTTTCCCCTTCCATCAAGAAGGCAGCTCCTGGGCAAAGCTAAGCAGCAGCTGCTCAGTCAGCTCTCTGCCCTGGGTGTTCTGGAGTGATGGCAATTGTGTGTTTACATAGCAGGAGATGGGGAAATGTCACTTTGTCTCCGTGTCCTGTAAGAATAAATCATCTTGGGTACTTCAAGGGGATAAAGTGTCTGCCCACAAAGAGCTCATTCAATAGTCTGGACTGAAAAGCTTTGCAGAGTTGAAATTATCATGGGAGGATTATCAGCAGCCTAAAAAAAAAAAAGCCTAAAGGTCCAACATTAAGGTGAAGAACTCAAATTCCTCTTGGCCAACTGCGGGAAATTCAAGGGTTGGAGAGGAAGAAAGCTCACAGCTCCCTGATTTAATCAGCTCAGAATGGAGGAAAAAGAATCCATTCCTTAACATCCTTCTAGCTTAGCCCCAGTGCCAGTCCCAGCAGTTTCTGGTTTGTCTTGGTGGCAGCCACCCCAGTGCTGACTCCTCCACATGAACCACTCTGAGTGTTTGCAGTGACTCCTGAGCCCTGTGTGAGCAGTGATGTCCTTCCTGCAGCCCCCCACAGGGATCCTCAGTGCAGCTCTGAGCTGTGACCATAGACTGTGAAGACTTTCAGGTTCTGTGCTCAGCTGTGAATCAATGATCCTGGCTGAGAGCTGCTCCAGTCCCGGTGTTAATGGCCTGGCCAGCAAACAGCTCAGAACCCAAAACCTTTTCATTGCCAATACTTAAAGGATTTTGCAGTGGGGAGTGATTTAACAGTCCTACTGGTGGTAGATCTTCATGGGATCACAGAGTGGATCAGGGTTGGAAGGGAACTTAAAGCTCATCCAGTTCCAACACCCCTGCCATGGGCAGAGACACCTCCCACTAGCCCAGGTTGCTCAAGGCCTCCTCCAAACTGTCTTTGAACAACAAAAAATGTCTTACAACTCTTTTTGCTCCTCTTCTGACTTCAAGAGTCTTCCTCCTCTACTCCACTCTGCTGAGGCCACATCTCCAGTATTGGGTCGAGTTCTGGGCTGTCCAGTTCAAGAGAGGCAGGGAACTGCTGGAGAGAGTTCAGCAGAGGTTGTGGAGTCTTTTCTGGAGAGCTTCCAACCCCACCTGGCTGCTGCGATTCTGGGCAAGCTGCTGCAGGTGCCCTGCTGGAGCAGGGGGGGTTGGGCTGGATGATCTGCAGAGGTCCCTTCCAACCCCTCCCTGCTGGGGTTCTGTGATTAGCTTAATAAGCCAAGTTGGAAAGAAAAGTTTCAGGCTTCTCAGAGTTGAGGAGCCAGAGCAGTGGCAGTGTCCTTGCTGTGAATGCAAGGTAAATTATTCATTCTCTCTCTTGCCCTCCCCCTTCCCTCCCTCTAGTTCAGTTTTTCTTTTCATGCTTTAATCGTTTTGACACCAAGCTGTACAAAAGTAATTTAAAATTAACATGACTGACACTTGGTAGATAGCAGGGCCCAGCACAGGGCTCCACCTTCTCCTCGGGATGGCAGAGAGGGGCTCTGGATTGGCTGTGGGCCCCCGAGGCAGCTGATGGGCACCCAGCAAAAACATGGCAAACAATTAATCTGCTAATTTAGTTTTCTGTTTAATTTGAAAGCAGAAAATTGTCAGGCACTCATCAGCCCATGAGCAGAGCTGAGTGGACCTAGGGCAGTGCTGTGCTCCTGACAGCAAAGAGGGGACACATTTGATTAGCCAGCAAAGCAATTTCCTCTGCCGGTGCCAATGGCAGTTAACAGGCTTGACAGAAGTGTCTTAGCACAGCAGCATCTGGGCTTGTGTCACCTCTCCTCAACCTGCTGCATTTCCCTTCCCTGGAAAGCAGTGACATGTGCTTGCTTGCTTGCACGCTGCAAAGCAGCTGGCAGAAGTTGATCCCTTAAGTGCAGAACATGCCACGGCCCAGCATCAGCCTGGTACCTCCAGACAATCCCTGGGTCAGCTGGAATTCATCCAGGGAAAACTACACACTGGCAGGCTGGCGAGGTGTGACCAACCCAGAGTGGGACTAATGTCCTTTGATGGGGAAAGAAATGCTCTAATTTGATTTCCTCCTTCCAGCAGTGGGGGAGAGGATGTGAGCTAGGAGCTGTGTGAAGTGGGCTCTTTACGCTCCCTTTTGGGCCTATTTTTAATTTAGCAAATGGAATTTTGTCTGTTTAGCTCACAGAGCCCCGTGGGAAGGGGCCTCCCCCAGTCCTACCCCCTGCTCCAGCAGGGCACCCACAGCGGCTTGCCCAGGGGCACAATGGCTGAGGGGGGTTGGAAGCTCTCCAGAGAAGGAGACTCCACAATCTCTCTGGGCAGCCTGCTCCAGGCTCCAGCACCCTCACACCAAAGAATTTTCTCCTTCTGTTCAGGTGGTACCTCCTGGGTTCCAGCCTGTGCCTATTGCCCCTTGTCCTGTCCCTGGGCACCACTGAGCAGAGTCTGGTCCCATCCTCTTGCCCCCCAGCCTTTAGCATTTGCTGAGTATTGCTCAGATCCCCTCTGGGGCTGCTTTTCTGCAGGCTCTCAGCCTTTGCTCCTCACAGAGCAAAGCTCCAGGCCTCTCTGTAGCCCCATTTCAGGGTTTCACCAGTGGCTCATGACAGCTGCAGATTTCCTGGGGCTGAGAATCCAGCCCAGGCCTGCATCCCTGCTGGGTGGGTGTGGGAAGCTGTAAGCAGCTCCATCAATGAGGGATACCAACGGGGTCAGGGCTGGGTTCAGCTGGGAGTCACTGGGCTAAAAATGCGACTGACTGCCTAGGAAGCTGCACAGCACAGCACTGCACTGCACAGCACAGCACAGCTCTCCAGAAGGACTTTTTGCTGCATCAGCACCATCCATTTCCTAAATCCGAATGAGCAGATAGGATCTCCTTTGCCAATCAGGGACCTCACTTGGCCTCCCTAATTGGCAGCTCCCCTCCTCCCCTCGCAAGGATGCTCCCTGGAAGCCAGAGTCACTAGATGGTACTGTTGCTGTGCCTCTCCGGGCCAGCCCCTCGGTAAGCTCAGGTCTGCTGGGAGCTGGGGAAGGGCCTTGCAATTTGCCAGAAAGGCACCAGCGAGGAGCCAGGGAGAAGTAGGTCAGAGCTGGTTCCCGGGATTCGGCTGTTGGAGCAGCAGCAGAAGGGTGGCAGATTTCATCTGAGCTGCTTTGCTTCCAGGTCTGCTGCCTGAGGCAGAGACAGGGTCAAACCCTTGTGAATACCCCACGAAGCTCAGGTCTTGGCCAGCCTGGCTTGTGGTTAAAGGCTGCTAGGGGTGGCTTGGGCTCAGAGTGAGGGACGAGGCCTCCGTGGCTGCAGCTGGTGGATGTTGTGTTGATTATTTACCTTGGTGGATGTGTCCTCAGCCTCTTGATAGGAGCAAACATCAGCCCAGGCAACCTTTACAGCACACAAAGAGCCAGCTGGAGGTGGACAACTGGTTGCACAAATTCCTCAAGCACTCAAGAGATGCCCCCCACAAGCTTTCCAGTGACATCACTGCCCACATCCCATCCCTGTTAGGAGGTCACCAACCTCTCCACGGCGGCTGCTAACAAACAGGTTATTGTGCTCAGCTCCACAAACCAGCCCCAGCCCTCCCAACTGTCAGGGGGGACTCCTTCCCTGCTCTGCTTCTCTCCTCTGCCTCCCTGCTTCCTTGCCTGCCTGTCCTGCCTTCATTTGGGCTTCTATTAGAGGGGAAAGTCAGGCCAATTAAATCAGGCAGCATTGAATCTCTAATTGACATAAATGAGACAGACAGACAGCTGGGAAGACTGGGGGGAGGGAGGGAAAGGGGAGCAGGTGCCCTGGATGAGAAAGAGCTGGAAATGCAACCTAATGGTGCTGTAGCTTTTCTTACTCTGGGTGTTTGTGTTCACTGGAAGTGTCTTGAGAAGTGCCTGAGCTGCTGCTGGAGTCTCTCAGTGACATAAATACAAGTTACAGCCATTGTGTAGCTGATCAGGATGGTCCCCAAAACCTCCAAATTAAACCTAAACCCTCACAGATTTTTTAATTTTGTTTCCTTGCACTGTTAAATAAAAAAAAAGAAAAAAAAAAAAAAGTTTTGTTCTCCCTCCTGTATTTTGGTTGCAAGGCCTTGGAGCTGAACAATCACTAAATGATTTTAAATCATATTTGTTTAATTTTCCACATCTGAGCAGGGCATGTTGAGGTATTTCCCCCTCCTCCTTTAGCAGGGAGTGTTGGTGTTCACTGAACAGACCCTTCAGATATTCATTTATACAGAAAGAAGTGATTTAAATTCCTGCATTTCAGAAGAATGAGGCATCAAGGGGAGGGACTCAGCAGAGTCCCAGACAGCAGCACTGGGATGGAACCAGAATTTCCAGCCCTGTGGCGGATGGCTCCGAGGAGCCCTGCCCAGGGAGCTGCCCTTGTGAAAGAGAATCACAGAGTGGTAGAGGCTGGAAGGGACCTCCAGAGCTCATCCAGTCTAACCCTTATGCCAGAGCAGGATCACACAGGAACACCTCCAGAGGAGGAGATGCCACAACCTCTCTGGGCAGCCTGCTCCAGGGCTCTGCATCCTCACACCATAGAAGTTTCTACTCAAGTTGAGGTGGAACCTCCTGGGCTCCAGCTTGTGCCCATTGTTCCTTGTCCTATCACTGAGCACCACCAAAAAAATCCTGGCACCTTCATCCTAACACCCACACCTTCAAGTATTTATAGACATTGATCAGATCCCCTCTCAGCCTTCTCTTCTCAGACTGAGTCTATGAGGACAGGCTGGGAGAGTTGAGGCTGTTCAGTCTGGAGAAGAGAAGGCCCTGGGGAGACCTTATATCAGTCTTTCAGTACTTGAAGGGGGCTGCAGGAAAGCTGGGGGACACACACACTTCTTACAAAGATATGGAATGACAGGATGAGAGGTGATGGCTTCAGACTGGAAGAAGCTGGATTGAGATGAGACATGAGGAAGAAATTCTTCCCCAGGAGGGTGGTGAGGCACAGGGACAGGTTGCCCAGAGGCATTGTGGAGGCTGCAAACCTGCCAGTGTTCAAAGCCAGGCTGGATGAGGCCTTGAGCAGCCTGGGCTGGTGGAGGTGTCCCTGCCCATGGCAGGGGTTGGGACTGGATGAGCTTTAAAGTCCCTTCCAACCCAAACCGTTCTGAGGTTCTCCGACGGTTTGCAGGTTGAGATGCAAGGGCACTGAAAATGTTTGACTTACATTTGCAGAAACTTTTGAAGTCTCTTCCTGAATATTCCAGCAGCTTTCCCTTCCCCTGTTTTCCCAGCTGGGATCGTTTTTGCCAGTACAGACAATTCTTCTTGGTATCCATGGGAATTGCCTCCATAATTAGACGTGCACCCAGCGCACAGATCAGAGCGCTCCAGCCCAGCAGCTGGAACTGGGAGGCGGATCCGACTCAATCTGCTCTGCCACGAGGAGCAAAGGCAGCTTTAATGAACCATCAGAGCAGCTCCTACCCCTGCTTCAAACAGAGCAGGCAAAGGGACTCCTCTTTGACTCTGTGAGCCGCTGCTCAGCCTGTGCTGACAACTCACTGAACAGAGAGAGGCAGCGGAGCAGAGAGCGAGCTGGGGTCGTGGAGCTGGGGATCTGTCTCATTAAAAAGGGGCTAATTGCTGGCGAGGGCCTCTGCTAGCAGGGAGTTAAAGTGCCTGCAGAACCGCAGCGAAGCAGCAAACAGCAGCAGCTGCAGACCTGCCTTTTCCCTTCCGTGCTTTAGGATCACCCCTCCCTAAGCTCAAGGTCAGCTCTTAACGCCCCTGGAGGAGGAACAATTTCTCATCTGGGTTTCTTGCCCTGACCAGAAGAGATCATTTGTGGGCATCCACAAAACACAGCAGCCAACAACTCCTATTCCTCCTGGAAAGCAAATGACTTCTGTTCCTGCACAGCCAGCCTGCCTTTAGCAGTCAGGGAATGCAACAGTTTGCTGGGCAGAAAAGGGAGCTGGTGAAAGAGGTAGGAGGTTGAAAAGGAATTCATCTGTTCTGAGCTTTTTTTTAACCTTTAATTCACAGATTGCATCTGGTTGGAAGGGACCCTCCAAAGTCATCTCATCCAACCTCCCTGCAGTGAGCAGGGACACCTCCAACTACTGCAGGCTGCCTAGGGCCACTGGCAATGCTTCCACTTGGCAGCACCCCACCACAGCTGGGGGTTCCCCAAAGCCTGACTGAGCTGAGTGTGGCAGGTGGGCAGAAAACCCATGCCATAAGCCCACGATTCTCTGCCTCTGCAAAGAAATAGAGCAGGCAGTTGAGGTGGAAAGGACATTCTAAAGCCATAACTTGTTTGGTGGGTGGGAAACAAAATAAATAAAAATGCTTCTCTTGACAAATAAAGATTTTCCTGCTGCTTACAGCAGCAGAAGACACAGCAGAATCTGGGCATCAAACGTGGCTTGAGCCTAGATGTAGCTGCCACCCCTGCCTGCCTCTGGAGTTCCTGCAGCCCAGGCTGGGGATCGTTTAGCATCTCGTTTCCCTACCATAGTTGAAATGCAGCTGCCTGTCCTGGGGTGCTGACAAATCCTCCAACCCATCCCCATTCCCCACCACGGTGCCATTCCCACTGCTGCAGCAGGAATTCCCTCTGCAGCAGCATGCACTGGTCCCAGCTCATGGAGGGCTCCTGAGCTGGAGTTTGAGCTCAGCTCTTCTTGCAGCTCTGAGACTAGGACATCATTTCCACAGACCTTGCAGGCTGCAGCTGAATTCCTGGCTGTGAGTCAAAGCCTGCAGTAATTAAATGTGTCTAACACACCTGAAGCATGCAAAGGTCTGCTCCAGACACCACCCCCATAGGTGATGGCAGATTGGAGCTGGGTTTGGAGGCACAGCAGCAAACACAGCTCCTTGCTCCCATCACAAGCAGCTACCAGAGGGTTATGGAAACCATTACCAGGTTCCTTTTATTATAAGCAGAGGAAGTCCAGGCAGAGCTGCTTGCTTTCGAGTGAGCACATGTGAGGCAGAAGTTTTCCACTCTGTAGTAACTATCCGAGGAGAGGGCCAGCTTGAAGAAACTGCCCCCAGGGAAAGGAGAAACTGCTGCTGCTGCTTCTGATCTCTCCCGGAAAACTGGAGAGGTTCCACCTGTTACAGGTTTCTAACACCATCTGCTGTTTAAAAACAGGACAGCATTTGAGCACAGCAGCACACTGAGAGCTTGTGCTTGTTGGAGCAGAGGTGACAGCAGCTGATCTGGCAGCTTTCTGTCGGCAGCAGCTTTCACTTTCGTTCTGCTGAGTCCTCACCATGTTTTTTTGCCTTGTTATGAAGTGAGTGATTTCTTTGCTAGGAAGACTCAGAGATGCACTGAGGAGCAGCTGAAAGGCAGTTCCACACCACAAACCATCCACAGTCACAGGACCCCATCTATCTTCTCAGTACTGAAGCAGATTTTGAAGCAGAGTCACTCCAAAGCCCGACCTAAAGAACCAGCTGGAAAGCTTTTTTTTTTTTTTCCTTAGGAGAGAACCATCTCCTGCCCAGGGCATCAGGAACTCAGAGAAAATTGGGATTTGCTGTTAAAAATAAAGTTCTTTACCTTTTGCTGCCTGTAGGACAGAATAAATACTCTAATCAAGGATTCTTTTTCTGCTTCCTCACTAAAAATGAAACAAACTTCAGTCCCAGGAAAGCAGTAGAGCCCTGGAGTTCATGACCTGTACTAGTGGGAGGTGTCCCTGCCTATGGCAGGGGGTTGGAACTAGATGATCCCTGAGGTCCCTTCCAGGCAGGGGGTTGGAACTAGATGATCCTTGAGGTCCCTTCCAACCTTACCATTCTATGATTCTATGACACCCTTAAGGCACAGCTCTTGCCACCAACACTCCCAAGTTTTTAGGAGGTGTGTGTGTGTGTGTGTGTGTTAAAACCCAGGAAGGTATCCTAATGACAACAATTTTATTTAAAACTCCCCAGTTTTGCCCAAAAGTGTCCCTGCAGAGCCCAGCGAGTCCCCTCCAGACAAGGCAGCAGGTCTATCACAGTCTCACAGTATCACCAGGGTTGCAAGAGACCTCAAAGCTCATGGAGTCCAACACATCACCACATCCCTCCAGACCAGACCATGGCACCAAGTGCCACGTCCAAACACCTCCAGGGACGCTGACTCCACCACCTCCCTGGGCAGCCCATTCCAGCAGGCAATGACTCTCTCAGGCAACAACTTTCTCCTCACCTCCAGCCTAAACTTCCCCTGGCACAGCTTGAGACTGTGTCCTCTTGTTCTGCTGCTGCTTGCCTGAGAGAAGAAAGCAACCTTCTCCTGGCTACAACCACCTTTCAGCACAAGCTGAACAGGGGACAGGAATCACCCAAATATTCCTCTGACACCAAAGAAAGGCTGCAGCCATGAATGCTGCATGGAATGGGTTGAATTGAGTTGATTTGGAAGGGACTTTAAAGCTCATCCAGTCCCAACCCTCCTGCCATGGGCAGGGACACCTCCACCAGCCCAGGTTGCTCAAGGCCTCATCTAGCCTGTCCGGGAACACCTCCAGGGAGGGAGCATCCACAGCCTCCCTGGGCAGCCTGTGCCAGTGTCTCCCCAGCCTCACTGAAAAGAATTTCTTCCACATCTCCAGTCTCAGTCTGCCCTCCCCAAGCTTACAGACCTCACCTGCAGCCTCTCCATCCAGCTCCACAGCTCTCACAATGCTCCTTGGCAGCAGTTTCTCTCTCAGCCACCACTTTTCCATGACACCTCTCTGCTAGTCCCCTTTGCTAGCCATGATCACCCTCAAACAATCCTCCAAACAGAGGAAGACCTCAAGCCCAGGAGGCTTCTTGCCCAAGGTCCTGCTCTGCTCACATCATCCCCCTCCAGCATCCCCCTCTGCACGCAGCAGCCTCAGCCCCCTCCCCGCACACCATTTAGAGTCAGTGGCTCCTTTTGTGAGCGATCAGCTTCTTACCCCGGCATTTTCCACACACTTCCTGACAAAGGAGACCTTTTACATGTCAATTTATTTTCAGACAAGCATATCTGAAAGGGAGTTCCTCTTCAGAGCAGAATTAGTGTTAATGGCAGGTGTCCCTGTGCCACACAAAGGGAGGAAGGCAGCGAGTTAGCTGAGCTGGAGTGAGAAGACAGCTTGATGTTTTAATAACCAGAGGCAAGGAAATGGAGTGGCAGCAGACCTCCAGCTTTCAGAGCATGAATGAAGGTTTCATTCAGAGCCTCCCCTGTGNCTTACACTTGCAGTTAACACTGCTCCAATTAATAATCTTTCCTTTAAATTAAAAAAAAAAAGAAAAAAAAAAAGAGAAAAAAGAAGGCCTTGAAATATTTCAGATGTTTCCTTTGCTTTAAAAGAGGATTAAATTGTCCAACGCTCCATGAAAGCCTTGCGTCCGCCACTGCCTGCTCCCAGAGCCTCCCACAGGCCTGGGAAGGCACCCACCAGGAGGTGGTGGCACCCAGGGTGCTACCAGCTGCATGATTCTCTGTCCTCAAATGCCTAAAGATGAAGCAAAAACAGAATGATGTGAGCTGACTTAGAGGAATAAAATGGTTTTGAGTTGGAGAAGCCCTCTAAGGTCATTGAGTCCAACCGGCAAACCAGCACCACTGTGGCCACCAAACCATGGCCCCAGGTGCCATGGGCACACCTTTCTGGAAAACCTCCAGGGATGGGGACTCCCTGGGCAGCCTATGCCAGTGCCTGAGGACTCTTGCAGAACACAGGTTTTTTTTCTAATACCCAACCTAAACCTCCCCTTGAGGTCCCTCTTCCACTCCACAGGGAAACTGTGTGTGTGTGTGTGTATCAGGGTGAAGGTGCCTGTGTGTGTGTCAGGGTGAAGCTACCTGTGTGTGTGTGTCAGGGTGAAGCTGCCTGTGTGTGTGTGTCAGGGTGAAGCTGCCTGTGTGTGTGTGTCAGGGTGAAGCTACCTGTGTGTGTGTCTCAGGGTGAAGCTGCCTCTGTGTGTATGTGTGTCAGGGTGAGGCTTTCTGTGTGTGTGTGTGTGTCAGGGTGAAGCTGCCTCTGTGTGTGTGAGGGTGAGGCTGCCTGTGTGTGTGTGTGTCAGGGTGAAGCTGCCTGTGTGTGTGTGTCAGGGTGAAGCTGTCTGGTTCAAGCTGAAGCTGAATGCCCTCCAGCTCCAGTGAGACCACATCCCATGGTCTGCCCTAAGACACCTCCTGGCTCCCCACCACAGCATCGCAGACTTAGCCTCACCCAGGCCCAACTTTCACCTCCACCAATGCCATTTCAGCTCAGATGCCAGCAGCTGGTCCCAACTTGAATGCTGCCAGGCCAAAAGCAGAGAGGGACTGAGGGAGCCCAAGCACTGACAGCTCTCACACAGAGAAAGATCAACAAGTCCATGTTTATTGAGCACTGGAATTAAAAAAGTAACAGCACTTGGTTGATTTGGAACTAAAAATCAAGACCTTGTTTTACTTATGGAAGGATCACTCACAACAACTCAGTTAAAGCACCCCAGGGAGCAAGGTGTAGCCCTTCTTGTTCACTCCTCCAAAGCCATGCAGCCTACAGCTGCACCAACACAAAGTGGTTGCAGAGCCAGGGGGGGCAGAAGGGGTTTGAAGCTCCCAGGTAACAAGGTTTGACACTGCAGGTATCAGCTTGTGGCCAGGCAGAGTCTGCAGCCTCCACGAGCTGCTGTCCCTGTGCCCACAATGCTCTACACCTGCTTGTCCTGCAGGTCTTGGAGGTGACCCTGGCTGGTCTCACAGCAGCACCATTACAGGGAGGGTGAAGCAGAGGTTGTGATGTTTTTTTCCTGACTGACATTTGCAGACTTGCACAGTGTGACCCAAACAAGCCAGAGCCCACCCAGGCAGGTGAATATTTGGTGTAAGACCCATCCTGATGGTCCAGACTGTTGAGAGGTTCACAGTGATGGTCACATCCAAGCCCCTCCAGCCTTTCAGGCCCCACTCTTGAAGGGAGAGAGTCTGAACAACTGTTGAGGTGTCTGCTTCAGCAGCACCCAAAGGGATGGGCCCCAGCTCCAGAACAAAGCTGCTTCAGGTACCTGCCATTTGCAGACTTTCTCACTGGCACCAGAGCTCCCCTGCAGCTGTAGGAGATGTAAGGCAGGTTCATGGCAGCACTGCAAACGTTGTGCCAAAGGGGGAGTAGAAGTGGTCTCAAGGAAGGCATTCTGTGTGCTGGAGTGTCCCCTCCTCAGCTAGCAGCAAACCATCAAATCAGCTCCAGTGAGGAGATGCAGTGTGTCCTGGGCTCCTCCTCTCAGCAGCACTGGGCACTGGGGCAGTGCTTGGAACAAACTCAGGAAAGCATTGAGACTGCTTCAGCCTCTTACTGGCTGCTCCAGGGATTAAAACCTACCAGGGCAAGGGGAGAAGAGGAGCAAGCTGCACTTCTCAGAATGGAATCCCCCACGTTACAGTCAATCAGCACTAAGAAGAAGGGGAAAGGAACAAGGAAAATTTCCTCCCTCCTGACAGGATCAGCCCAAAGTAGCAGAAATTCACATGAGAACTTTCAGCTGCATCCTTGAGCACCTGAGTGCCGTCCCTGTAGCTCTCCTGCTGCTCCCAAGAAACAGCCACCACTGACCCAGGCAGCTCCAGCAATTCCCTGCAGTTGGAACAGGTCAGAAAGTTCTTTCCAGCACAGTTTGCCTCCAGGTGTTCTTTCTATTAGTGCTAAAATGTCCTGAGAGTGAGAGGTTCTCCTCCACAGCCTGCATCCTGCCACCTCTGCTGCTGCTCACAGCCTTGTTCTGTAACTGCTGCTGCTGACTTCTCGCTGCACAGTGAGGTATTATTGCACCTGAGAGAAGGTGGCACAGGCTGCAGCCCTGCTGCTGATCTCTCCTTCACAGGGCCAGGTGAAAAAAGCTTTGCAGATCTCCCAAAAGGCAGGCAAGAAACCTTAGCCCCTTCCAAGTGGAGGGGAAAGGAGCAGGGTGGCTTAGCTTTGCAGGCAGCAGTGAGGCAGTGAGGTGAGGGCAGCTGATGACACCTGCATTGTACAGCTCCCAAAGAAACCCTGAGTTAGCAGCTGGAGAGCAGAGTTCAGCTGAAACCAAAAGGGATGGATTGTTCCATGGCTTCCTGCTGAAGGAAAATGAATCCCCCCAAAATGGTAAAAGGAGCAGCCAGAGCCAGCCTGAAGCCTCAGCTCTGCCAAGAAAATTCCTTTGTCATCCCCCCTGTGCTGGTGACAAACTCCCTGGGAGCCATGGGGAGAGCAGCAAGGGTGGGAGGGCAGAGGAAAGCAATGAGCATCTAAAATGTGTGTGGGGGGGGGTGGAAAAGGTGTGGGTGGTGTTGTTCAGAGAAGTCCTGGCTGGGCTGGGGGAGACAGGAAAAAACAGAGTCTGAAAAGCAGAGCTGATGCTCTAAACACACAGGCACACAAAAAAAAAAGGAGGCAGGGGAAAGGCCTTGACAAACAGGAGAGCTGCTGGCTAGGAGCTGCTAGGGAGGGCATCCAAAGGCTCAGAGAAGAAAAAAACACAAAGCCTAAACCCCAAACCTTATGCAGCCTTCCAGCTGTGATGGCATTGGAGAGGATCAGCTCCAAGCAGCTCCAACAAACATCTGGCCCTAGGCAGGGAGGGGTGATCCAAGGCTGCTTTTTAGTGCCACTTGACATCAGTTACATTCTGGGTCTCATATACACAGATGGGGGTCTTCAAAAATCAGCAATTTACACTTCCTAAAAGTCCTCCAGTGAAGCTCTCTCACAGCTCAGTCCAGACAGGGAGGAACCAGGCCCTCAGAAGAGGGCACTTGGTCTTTGGAGAGCAGCAAGTCCTCAGGGGAGCTCCTGGGCAGGCTTCCATCACCCATCTCCTGCCCTGTCTCAGTAGCCTGGGGTGTGCTTGCCCCACACTGTGTGGCTGCAGAGCACCCCAGGGTCACAGTGTGGTGGAAGGAAGCTTCTTCACCCTCCTCTGTGCCAGGATGGAGGATTCGATGGGCTTCAGCTGGGGGCTGGGCTTGGAGCTGTTCAGTGCAGAGTAGGTGGCAGCCATGGCCCCCTGGGAGAGAAGGCAGGAGAGGTCAGTTAGAGAAGCACAGAATCATTAAGGTTGGAAAAGACCTCTAAGGTCATCCAGGCCAACCTACCCAACACCTCCATGACCACTAACCCATGTCCCCAAGTGCCATGGCCACAGGTTTCCTGAAGACCTCCAGGGATGGGCACTCCACCACCTCCCTGGGCAGCCTGTGCCAATCCCTGACTGCTCTGGCAGGAAATTCTTCCTATCTCCAACCTAAACCTGTTGTCAGCTGCCTGGGCAAAGAGGCCAGCACCAGCCTCACTCCAACCTTCTTTCAGTAGCTGTAGTAGGTCTGTGGTAATGGGTTGGACTTGATGATCTTTGAGGTTTCTTCCAACCCTGCTGATACTGTGATACTGTAGTGAGGTCTCCTCTCAGCCTCCTTGTCTCCAGGCTAAGATGCAGCAGAGGTATTTCAGACTCAGGGCTTTACAAGATGAGACCAGAGCAACCAGGCTCCTGCACAAAGCCAGGAGCATCTCTCCCTTTGCTTTAAACCTTCCTCCCATGCTGTTAAAGAACCTCCCCAGGTTTCCTGCCACACCCCCCCCTCCAGCTTGTCTTCTTTTGCCTTCCCTGGCCCCCTGCTCTCTGACCTTCCACCCTGCTTTGCCCACATCTCCCACCCTGGGCTGCTGCCTTCCAAAGAGCCTCTGCTACCCGAGGAGTCAGCTGGAGGCCCAGCCCAGGCTTTGTACCTTCACAAGCTGCAGGTCCTGGTGGTTGAGCTGGCTCTGGGGTAAGCTCTCCTTCTGGGTTATCCAAGGGTGCTGCAGGACCTGCTTGGCTGTTAGGCGCTGGTGAGGATCTACATGAAGCATCTTTGATACCAGGTCCTAAGGGCACAGTTTGGAAAGTTAGACTTTAGAAGGTTTCCTACTCGAGATGCAGAAATGCCAGCTGGCTGCTCCCAAAGCAGGATTTGAATCCAGAGGCCAAGTCTTAAGTCTCCAGACATCTCCTTTGGTATCAAATCTGGATTTGCTGGGCCTGGGAGGTGTAATACAGCAGCAAACCCCACGTGGGTCAAGCAGGAGGTTGGTGTAACACAAAAATACTGCCAGCCAGAGCTGGAAGAAGCATGAGGAGAGCCACAGAACTTCCCAGGCTGGGAGAGACCTTTGAGATCATCAAGCCCAAGCACTGACCTGCAGCCTCCAGCTCCACCAGCACTGCTAAGCCCAAAGCAGCACAGTGCTGGGCTGCTCCAAAGCAGACCTGCAGGGTGGGAGCTTTTCTGCTGGTCCTCTCCTCTCCCTCCTGGCCTCCCTCCCCAGCCTGCTTGCCTCGCAGCAGCTACCTGTGCTTGACCCCAGCCCTTGCAGGTGATGCAGATGGAGGCCAAACCCTACCTTGGCCATGTCAGAAATAGTGTCCCAGTTGCCTCCGCTGATGGAGAACCTGCCCCCACCTATCCGGGCCAGGATCTCTTCTGGAGTGTCACTGGGACCATTAGCAAAGGGAGTGCAGCTGGGGAGAGAGGAGGCAGCACAGGATTTGTTCCCTGTCACCCAGCCAGGGAGCACCTCCAGGGGGCAGAGGCCAAGGAGAGGTCCAACTGCCACCATGGAGCCCGTGGCAGAGTGAGGTGGGCACAGCCCTGGTTGTGCCTGGCACTGAGCCCCAGGTGCTCACCCTGCAAGCATGGTGTAGAGGAGCACCCCCAGGCTCCAGATGTCACAGCCCTCGTCGTAGCCTTGGCGCTTCAGCACCTGAGCAGAGGAGGCAGAAGGAAAAATGAGTGCATTTGGTTCACAGAATCACAAAGTGTCAGGGGCTGGAAGGCAGCTCCAAAGCTCATCCAGTCCAAGCCCCCTGCCAGAGCAGGGTCACCTATACCAGATCCCACAGGAACACATCCAGGCAGGTTTGGAACATCTCCAGAGAGGGAGACTCCACAACCCTCCCTGGGTAGCCTGTTCCAGGGCTCTGTCACTCTCACAGGGAAAAAAATCCTCCTCATGTTTACATGGAACTTCCCATGCCTCAACTTCCACCCAGTGCCCCTTGTGCTGCATTGGGTATCACTGGGTTCTCCTTGCTGAGCTCACTTCAGCTCCCAGAGAGCAGCTGGACCCTTGTGTGCAATCCACATGCAAAGCTCCTGCACCTCAACTGAGCAGCAAAGTCTTGGACTAAAGATCAGGATTCAGATCAGATTTTGATGTCATGGAACAGAGGAAGCTGCCAGGCCCATCAGAGTGGCAGAGCAGCCAGGTGCCAGCATGCTGCCATGCTCCATGGGGTGCTGCCTCTTCACCTCTCTTCCACACTAAGACAGCTGAGTGAAAAATCATCCCAGCCCTTATAACAGAGCAGCTCACCAGGAAGGGAAGCAGCCTAGAAAACCATTGGGGTTTGAAAGCTTCAGAGCCCTAAGCAGGGCACCACAAGCTGGAGGACTGCACCTGAGGCCCTCTGGTTGGTTGTCACTGCAGCTGGTGTCTGTCATTACCTTCCAGCACGCAGCATGAGCTGGAGTTAGGAGCAGGGCAGTGAGAGCAAAGGCTCAGGGAAGGGCAGGAGAGCTGCTGAAGGGTCTTGGGTCAGCAGGGTGCCCACCTCAGGTGCCACGAAGTTTGCTGTGTAGCAGGGGGTCATGAGCAGGCCGTTCTCAGCCCTCAGCTGCTTGGCAAAGCCGAAGTCACAGATGCGAATGCTCTCGGGGTTCCCGGACTCGTCCACGTAGAGGATGTTGCTGGGCTTCAGGTCCCTGTGAACCACCTGTGGAGAAAGGGAAGTGCTGTGCCCATCACCCAGCAGGTGCAGAGGGACACTCAACCCCTGCTCTGGCCCCACCTCTGCCTTGCCAGCATGGCAACACCAGCAAGATGGAATAGTCCTGGCAGGCAGAGTTACTGCCCCAGGCAGAGGGTGAGGAGTGCAGTGCCAGCTTCCCAGGAAAGCAGAGGTACCCACACTCACCCCCTGGGAGTGCAGGTACTCCACTGTCTTACAGATGGTGTGCAGCACCGAGCTGGCTTCCCTCTCTGAGAAGAACTTCTGCCTGAGGATCTTGTCCAGCAGCTCTCCTCCCCGCATCAGCTCAGTCACCAGGTAGACAAACTTCCCATCGTCGTACACCTGCCCAGGCAGGCATGGAGGGGTCAGCCCAGAAGGGCCTCCACAGCCTCCCTTCTGTACTGGGATCACCCCAGTACAGAGCCTCCCTTTTGTACTAGGGTTCACCCAAAAGGGTCTCCAGAGCCTCTTTTTCGTACTGAGGTTAGCCCAGAAGGACCTCCAGATCCTCCCTTCTGTACTAGGTTCAGCCCAGAAGGCCCTCCAGAGCCTCTCTTCTGCACTGAAATCATCCCAGAAGGGCTTCCAGATCCTCCTGGTTGTACTGGGGTTCACCCCAAAGGGCTTCCAGAGCCTCTGTTCTGTACTGGGGTTCACCCAAAAGGGCTTCCAGAGCCTCTGTTCTGTACTGGGGTTCACCCCAAAGGGCTTCCAGATCCTCTGTTCTGTACTGGGGTTCACCCCAAAGGGCTTCCAGAGCCTCCCTTCTGTACTGAGGTTCACTCAAAAGGGTCTCCAGAGCCTCCTTTTTGTACTAGGGTTCATCCAGAAGGACCTCCAGAGNAAGGGCTTCCAGAGCCTCTGTTCTGTACTGGGGTTCACTCAAAAGGGTCTCCAGAGCCTCCTTTTTGTACTAGGGTTCATCCAGAAGGACCTCCAGAGCCTCCCTTCTGTACTGGGGTTCACCCAAAAAGGCCTCCAGAGCCTCTGTTCTGTATTGGGGTTCACCNGAAATCATCCCAGAAGGGCTTCCAGATCCTCCTGGTTGTACTGGGGTTCACCCAAAAGGGCTTCCAGAGCCTCTGTTCTGTACTGGGGTTCACCCAAAAGGGTCTCTAGAGCCTTCTTTTTATACTAGGGTTAGCCCAGAAGGACCTCCAGAGCCTCCCTTGTGCCACTGAGCAGCAGGCAGAGATCAGCAGTGCCAGGTGGGTCAGCAGTGCATGATGCCCATTGAGTCGCCCATGCTGGAGCTGTACTGTCCACCCCACCCCGAGCAGGCTGCACCTCACAGGCAGGCTGCAGCCCCCCCAGGCCAGACTCACATCCTTCAGGGTGATGATGTTGGGGTGCTGCCCATAGCGCAGCAGGATCTCGATCTCCTCCGAAGGGTCTCTCTTGCTCTTGTCGATGACCTGCAGCAGGAGGGAGGACTCTGAGCCTCTCTGGTTGGGAAAGGGGCCAGGAGACAGCAAAGCAGAGCAGTGTGTGGAGCCTGCAGAGATCAGAACCATCCCACAGCAGGGGCTGGAAGGGACCTCTGGAGGTCGAGTCCAGGGCAGGCCACACAGGAATGTGTCCAGGCAGGTTTGGAAGCTCTGCAGAGAAGGAGCCTCCACAGCCTCTCTGAGCAGCCTGCTCCAGGCCTCCAGCACCCTCACAACAAAGAATTCTCTCCTCATGTTGAGGTGGAACCTTCTGGGTTCCGGTCTGTGCTCGCTGCCCTGCTATCACAGGGTACCAGTGAAAGGGGCCTGGCCCCATCCTCTCACCCTCAACCTCCAGGTGCCTGCAGACAGAGGTCAGGACCCCTCAGCCTGCTGCTCCTGCTCAGCTCTGTGTCCCCAGCGGTCACAGAGTCACCGAACTGCTGAGGTTGGAAGGGACCTTTGGGATCGAGGAGTCTGACGCTTGGCTTCCACCTTCAGAGCTGCCAGTCACAGAGAGCTCCTCACAGGGAGGCCAAGTGCTGTGCCCCCTGGCAGAACAGGGCACTGATCCCAGGCGGTGCCCTGGCTGTGTGCACAGCAGCATAGAGACTGTCCACTGGGGCCCTGTGCCAGCAGGGACAGAGATTTCCCTCCTGGGCATTGTTCTGGTGCCCATGGGGATGGGCAGCAGTGTGCCAGGTGGGCTGGGGTGGCAATGCCAGACCTTGACAGCATACTCCATGTTGGTGGCCTTGTGCAGGCAGCGCTTGCACACCGAGTAGGAGCCGACGCCGATGGCCTCCTGCACCACGTAGCCATCGCTGAACTGCAGGTTCTTGCCGTGCAGCTGCTGCGGGAGGACAGCAGAGAGCTCAGAGGGCTGCAGCACGAGGAGGGAACTGCAGCTGAGGGCGAGCTGGCAGCCTGCAGCAGCCCTCAGCCAGCTACAGCCCTCAGCCTGCTGCAGCTCTCAGCTGCTCCTCCGGGCAGAGGAAGAAGAGTGAGGCAGATGTAGGTTAGTAGGTTAATGCTGCCTGCACCTAGTGTGGGGCATTGTGGTGGCACCTTCCAAGTCACAGGCACTCACACAGACCTCCTGCTAGCACAGGTCCACCTGGGGAGAGGGCAGCAAATAGACCTGCCCTGCCCTGGTGACCTGGCACAGGGCAATCACTGGAGATAAAACCACAGCAGGATGCAACAGCTGCAGACAGGACAACACTGCCTCAGGCTTGCTGCTAGAGTCACAGACTGGTTTGGGTGGGAAGGGACCTTCAAAGGTCACCCAGCCCAATCCCTGCAGCCAGCAGGGACGTGTCCAGCCAGAGCAGGTTGCTCAGAACCTCAAACCACCTCACCTGGGGTGGTTCCAGGCATGGGGTAGCTCCCACCTCTCTGGGCAAACTGGGCCAGGGTCTCATCACCCTCAGTGTCAAACATTTGTCCCTTCTCTGCAGTCTCAATCTCACTCTTTCAGTTCAAACCATCCCCCCTTGCCCTGTCCCAACAGGCCCTGCTTAGAAGTCTGTCCCCAGCTTTCTGCTCAGCCCTTGAAGCACCAAGAGGCCACCAGAAGATCTCCCTGGATCCTTCTCTTCTCCAGGCTGAACACCCCCAACTCTTTCAGCCTGGCCTCACAGCAGAGGGTTTCCACTCTCTCTGATCATTAACTTTGCTCCAGCAGGTACAGAGGTCCCCCAGACCCACTCTGGAGCATCCCTGCAGCTGCAGCCATTAGTTCCTCCCCCCCTGCTCCTCACCTGTACCACAGAGTGCAGGGGGGCCTGGGCAGGCTTCCCCTTGCCGTCCTCCATCAGTCCAGTGGCCACGAAGCTGAAGCCTCGGAAGAGCTGATGTGCCCCTGCGCTGGGGGGCACCCCTGGGGAGTCTGCAACAGCAGTTCAGAGACAGCTGCAAGGGGCCTGTGGCAGCAGAAGCCTTCCCCTTGCTGTGGCTTCTCTTTAGGTTGCTCTAACCCAGAGCCGCACCACACGGCACTGAGCGTGCCCCCGGCACCCCACACACCCACGGCAGGGCCACCCCTTGGTGCTGCAGCTGGCACCCCTCGGCCTGCTGGCACTGGCACAGCAGCACGAAGCCGTGGGCCCTCGTTTCACTCGGGGGCTTTGGCTCTGCGTGGGCTCAGACAGACCTTTGGGCGTGCGCGAGGTGAACTCGGTGTCGAAGTAGAAAGTGTCGTCTGGCTGCCCCACCGCAGGCTTGAAGGGAGGTTTGATCTCCCTGCGGTACAGCTTCTGCAAGGCAAGGACAGCTCCACAGGGCCCTGGCGGGGCAGGGCTCTGCCACCTGCTCAGAGGGCTGCAAAGGCAGGAGGAAAAGGAGCAAGAGGCCAGGAAAGGGATTCACAGCTCTGTGGCTTAGCGCTGAGCTGCAGGTCAGCAGCCTGAGGGGAGACTTCTTGGCCAGGGAGGTGCTTTTGAGTCACTGTGGGGAAATGCCACAGGTTTGCCACGTACCAAGAGGGAAAACACTCTGGGTATAAGCTGCCACTGCTCCAGAAGCAGTAAATCCACAATGGCTTTACCTCACCAGGCTTTTCCACTTCCTCCTAAGTCCCTTCAGGGTTCTGCTACCAGGCAGCTCCCCAGGGACCGCCAAGAGGAGATGCCCTAGGAGGACATCCATATCCCAGCACTGCCACTACATTGCTTCTTGAAGCAGAAGTTTGAAATAAGCTTTGCTGGCATTGCTGGAGGTGGAGCTGAGCAGTTTCTGAGTGCCTCAGCAGCATTTGAGGCTTGGAAATCCCTTTGCAAGGGAGGGGAAACAGGGAAGAAACCAACAGGGGTGCTCCAGCAGGGAGCTGGGCAGAGGCAGCTCCCACCCTGCTGGACACACCGAGCTGTTTCCTTGCCAAAAAGGCTGCTCCAGCTCCTCCCCACTCTGTGCAAGACCATCCTTAGGGTGCCAAACTCCAGCTAAAACCTGCAGCTTGCTGCTAAAAGATGAGCAAAACCAGAGCAAGGAGGCAGGAGGCAGTTATTGCTGTGTCAGGGAAGATGGAAACAGGGACTGGCAGCTCTGCCATAGCTATGCAAGCATCAGAAGAGGGTCACTGGTGCTGGGTGGTGAAGAACTCTGCTCTGGCAGCTCTGACACTCACATTCCAGTCAATGGTGGAGTAGAAAGGATGGCGTTTGATTTCCTCTGCCCCATCTGGTCCAGAACCTGAAAGATGCACCCATGGGGTGTGCTGAATCAGCACTGTGCTGGGAGGGACCTTTAAAGCTCATCCAGCCCAACCCCCTGCGGCAGCCAGCAGGGACAGCCCCAACCAGAGCAGACTGCTCTGAGCAGCCACCACACCTGACCTTGAATGTCTCCAAGGATGGAGCCTCCACCACCTCCCTGGGCAACCTGCTCCAGTGCTCTGCCACCCTCACAGGAAAGGATTTCTTCCTCATATCCACCCAAAATCCACCCTGCTCTGCTTTCAAACCACTGCCTCTTTCCATGCCCTCAGAAACAGTCCTGCCCCAGCTCTCCTCTAGCCCCACTGAGGTACTGCAAGGCTGCTCTGAGGTGTCCCTGGAGCCTTCTCATCTCCAGGCTGAACAGTCCCAACTCTCCCAGCCTGGATGGGGACTGGTGGGAGGTGTCCCTGCCCGCGGCAGGGGGTTAGAATTAGATGATCTTTAAGGTCCCTTCCAACCCAACCCATCCCATGAACAGACCTGGCTGTAAAGTGAGGCCACTAACACAAGTGTGGACATGCTGCTGGCCCAGGGGGACGTGGAGGTCGCAGAGCAGCAGCAGGGGTGCCCAGGCCCCAGAGCAGATGCCAGGCTCTCACCTAGTCTGTTGGCTGGGTTCCGTTTGAAGAGGGCTCGCAGCAGGCTCTGCGCCTCCGCGCTCAGGAACTGTGGCATGCCCAGCTTCGCCCTGCCAGGAAGTTGTGCAATCAGCTGCAGCCTTCGAGAAATCAACCCACAAGCTGCAGGCAGCACCTCCACCCCCAACAGCACAATCACCACCCTGGCATTCACACTGCACCCTTCCAACCCGACTGCTGCTGCCACCCTGCTCCCCGAACGGTGCCCGGCGGTTGTGGGCAGCCCCAGATTGCACCACACCAGAGCAGCTCCTGTGTGTGGAGGGCAAACTGCTCTTACTTTAGGATGAGGGTCATGGTCTCCTTCCGGTCCTTGCCCTGGAAGGGCAGCGAGCCAGTCAGCATCTCGAACTGGGGGAGAGAAGGGCAGGGGCACAGCTGAGCGAGGCTGAGGGCGGCACAGATCCCGCTGCAGCCTCAGCTGGGAGCTCGCCAAAGCTGGTGACAAGTTTGTCGGTGGCCCAAGAAGATGCCAGCCAGCATCGTGCCTGCTCAGTAGCGCCTGGCTGCCAGGCTTTGCAGGGGCAACGCGGCCGAGCCGCCAACTGCTGCGGCAGGAGCCCTGGGCTGCGGCTGCCACCAGATGGTGGCACCAGATCTGCACAGACACCAACGGCCTGCGCTGGGGCGGGCAGGGTCACCCTGCAAGGACACCCTGCAAGGACACCCTGCAAGGACACTAGTGTCTCTCTGCTGGGTCATTCCAGTGCGGCCCGCACTGCACACCTGAACACTGCATATCCAGCACTGCACACCCCAGCGCTGCACACCCGAACACTGCATATCCAGCACTGCACACCCCAGCACTGCACACCCCAGCGCTGCACACCCAGCACTGCGTAGATCAGCGCTGTGTAGCCCAGCGCTCACTGGGACAGCAGCCTCAGGAGCTCTGCCTCCACCCCTGAGCCACATGTTCCTGGCTGGGCACTTGGTCAGAGTCCCTCTGAGGAGCCTGGGGAGCCTCCCCAGGTTGGTAGGATCCCACCAGGGCATTTCAGAGCTGGAGCAGCTGTTGGTCCCCAGCATCCCGTAGGACACACACCCCCCTGCTGGGTACATACCATCAGCCCCCTGTAGGACCCACACACACACACACTGGGTACATACCATCATACCATCAGCACCCTGTAAGACCCCTCCCCTGCTGGGTACATACCATCAGCACCCTGTAGGACCCACACACACACACACTGGGTACATACCATCATACCATCAGCACCCTGTAAGACCCCTCCCCTGCTGGGTACATACCATCAGCGCTCTGTAGGACCCCCCACACACACACTGGGTACATACCATCAGCACCCTGTAGGACCCCTCCCCTGCTGGGTACATACCATCAGCACCCTGTAGGACCCCCCCCCCCCCCCACGGGCACACA
>VWZE01012282.1:183143-200147 GCA_013396675.1 Eubucco bourcierii | reverse complement strand
CCCCTGGAGGGCCCCCCCCCCACACACTGGGTACATACCATCAGCACCCCATAGGACCACCAGTCAGCACTGTGGGAGTGGCCCTGGCGGTTCACCACCTCTGGTGCCATGTACTCCACGGTGCCACAGAAGGAGTAGGCTTTCTTCTCGTGGTCTATGGCCTCCTTACTCAAGCCAAAGTCTAGCAAAGAGAACAGCTGGCAGCAGGCACCCATGGCTGTGAGCAGCACGGAGCAGGGAGGCCAAGGAGAAGCTCCATGTTGCCAGAACCAGCCTGGTTGGAGCAGAAGGCTCTGTGGAGTCCCTTACCTGTGAGCTTGATGTGCCCTTCCTCATCCAAGAGGATGCTGCAGCAGGGAAGAGAAAGCAAAGCTGTCACTGCCTGCAGCAAGAGCTGTGAGAACCAGCACAGAGCAGAGGTGTGCCCAGAGCCCAGGAGGGAGGCACCTGCCCCTCCCCCACTGCTTCAAGCTCCATCACCAAGGACCGAGAGCAGCTCCTCTCCCTCTGCACCCTCAACTTGGCACCAAAGGAATGACCCACACAGGGTACAGCACCCCTGACCCCAGACCCTGGGTGAGAGGAGCCAAGTCCTACAGTGGTGTCTCTGCAGAGGCTCAGTCTGGTGCCACTTCCCTCTGAAGGCTCTCAGGAGCAGCCTGGAACCTGCCAAGGATGGCTGCTCGGGAGTGTGGTGCACACAGGCTGCTTCCACAGCACAGCTGAGCTGAGTGCCTCGACTGGCACTGCCACCTCCCATCTGCCTGGCCTCGGGGCACCATCCAGCTCTGCCTTTGTGGCACAAGGCTGTGCCAGTGGCTGACTACAGGCTTGGGGCTGGGCTGCTGTGAGTTGGGACCATACCCCAGCTGTGCCACACATACTTCTCTGGTTTGAGGTCCCTGTAGATGATGCCCAGGCTGTGCAAATGGTCAAGCCCCAGAGCCAGCTCTGCTAGGTAGAACTTCACATCCTCCTCGGTGAACATCACCTGCAGCAGGGCAGGGGAAGGGGACAGCAGCTGGGGTCACAGCCTGGCAGCAGCACAAGCTCCAAGGCACCCATGCAGTACCTTTCACATCCATGTTGCCCCATTCCTACCCTTTCACACTCAAGTCTCCCAGGCCCACTCAGTGCCCTAGAGCAGCAGCTAAGCAGCCACACCACACCCCCAGGGTAGGCTGCCAGGCAGCAGGTAGACCCTGAAACCTCTCCACTGATGGTCACCAGGTTATGTTCTCAGCTGTCTTCACTCAGCACAACTTCCCTCTCTCAGTCCCTGCCTCACCCCACAGGACCAGGCCTGCAGCACAGCATCACCTGCCTGCACCCTCTGCATGGTGCCCAGAAGAGCTGAGATCTGCTCCTATGCTGCTGCTGTCTGCCAGGGAACAGAGTTCCTGAGACATCCTCTCCTGCTGTCAGCTCGGGGCTAGCAGCAGGTTGGGGGTTGTTCCCCCCCACCCCCTCCAAGGAGTTCAATCACTTCTCCAGGCAATTAAGCACAAACTGAGAGCCTGAGGTGCCCACCAAGGTGCCAGGGCACACTCACCTCCTTGGAAAGGCGAGTGAAGAGGTCACCTCCTCGGAGGAAATCCAAGATGAGGTACAGCTTCCCCTCCGTCTGGAATGCTGAAACACAACCCGCAGCAGCAATCAGAGCCCTGCTCCAGGGCAGGTTCCAGGGTGTTCCTCTGATCACTTTCAATCCCAGCGGCTCCAGCTGGGCAGCTGCCCTGCTCCTGGGTTACACCAAGTAGGGCTCATTCTGTGGGATGGGTGAGGTGGCCTGGCTGTGAGAACTCAGCAGCAGCACTCTGGCACTGCAGAAACCCTCAGCTGATGGGGGCTTGGCTCCCTCTCAGCCAGAGGTATCCTCCTGCCAGGGCAGTTTGGTGTCCCGCTGCCAGGGCAGTTTGGTATCCTCCTGCCAGGGCAGTTTGGTGTCCCGCTGCCAGGGCAGTTTGGTGTCCCGCTGCCAGGGCTGTTTGGTATCCTCCTGTCAGGGCAGTTTGGTGTCCCGCTGCCAGGGCTGTTTGGTGTCCCGCTGCCAGGGCTGTTTGGTGTCCCGCTGCCAGGGCAGTTTGGTCTCCTGCTGCCAGGGCAGTTTGGTGTCCCGCTGCCAGGGCAGTTTGGTGTCCTGCAGCCAGGGCAGTTTGGTGTCCTGCAGCCAGGGCTGTTTGGTGTCCTGCTGCCAGGGCAGTTTGGTGTCCTGCAGCCAGGGCTGTTTGGTGTCCTGCAGCCAGGGCAGTTTGGTGTCCTGCAGCCAGGGCTGTTTGGTGTCCTGCAGCCAGGGCAGTTTGGTGTCCTGCAGCCAGGGCTGTTTGGTGTCCTGCAGCCAGGGCAGTTTGGTGTCCTGCAGCCAGGGCTGTTTGGTGTCCTGCAGCCAGGGCAGTTTGGTGTCCTGCAGCCAGGGCTGTTTGGTGTCCTGCAGCCAGGGCAGTTTGGTGTCCTGCAGCCAGGGCTGTTTGGTGTCCTGCAGCCAGGGCAGTTTGGTGTCCTGCAGCCAGGGCTGTTTGGTGTCCTGCAGCCAGGGCAGTTTGGTGTCCTGCAGCCAGGGCTGTTTGGTGTCCTGCAGCCAGGGCAGTTTGGTGTCCTGCAGCCAGGGCTGTTTGGTGTCCTGCAGCCAGGGCAGTTTGGTGTCCTGCAGCCAGGGCTGTTTGGTGTCCTGCAGCCAGGGCAGTTTGGTGTCCTGCAGCCAGGGCTGTTTGGTGTCCTGCAGCCAGGGCAGTTTGGTGTCCTGCAGCCAGGGCTGTTTGGTGTCCTGCAGCCAGGGCAGTTTGGTGTCCTGCAGCCAGGGCTGTTTGGTGTCCTGCAGCCAGGGCAGTTTGGTGTCCTGCAGCCAGGGCTGTTTGGTGTCCTGCAGCCAGGGCTGTTTGGTGTCCTGCAGCCAGGGCTGTTTGGTGTCCTGCAGCCAGGGCTGTTTGGTGTCCTGCTGCCAGGGCTGCTTTCCCAAAGGAGCTCCCAGTCACTTCCCAGGGAAGAGGCTATCCTCAGCTCCCCCAGAGTCAGAGCATCAATCCTGCCAGGCTCTGGCCTGACTGCTTAGCTCTGCTGTCTCAGTACCTCCTGATTTAATGTTTAATCCCAAGGATTTGCTATTTAAACCTCTTCTCCCAGCCCATGCTCTGTTCCCCACTCAACAGCAGGCATAGGAGCAAACCTCTCCAGGAGAGGATCTATGCTAAGGGGATTGTGAAGGCTGCAAAGCAGCACAGCCACTGAGGGGTGCAGACTGACCCAGGCCTCTTCTCCATTTCAGGTGTCTGCAGAAGCCTGTTAGGCACCATGAGAGGCTCTCAGCATCCTCCAGGCAGCCTGCTGCTGGGTACCTCCTGCTCCTCTGCCTGCTCATGGCACCTCTCTTTATTGTGCACGCAGGCAGCCAGTGCCTCCCTGTGCCTGCAGCCCCTCCCCCAGCAGCCTCCCGACCAGCTCCACACTCACCATAATGGAGTTTCACCACAAAGGGATGGTTGACATCAGCCAGGATGTCCCTTTCTATCTTTGTCCTCACTCGGTCACGCACTGAGGGATGGGAGAGGGACAGCTCAGAGACAGAAGGCAGCACAAAGCATCCCAGTGCCAGCCTTGCCCCCAGCCTCCAGCTCTGCAGTACCAGACAGCCTGAGCCAGATCTTTCCCACCTCCAGCACTGCAACAAGAGTCTCTTAACAGCTGGAGAGCAAAGGAGGCTCTTTGGCTGAGCTGTAGGCACTTCTCCTCCCCCCAGAACACCCCGGGGCCAGCAGTGGCTGCTGTGACATTTCTGCTCTGCACTTGGAGCCAAGAGCCCAGCAGGAAGTCTCTCACCTTTCAGTGTTGCCTTCTTGAGCACTTTCATGGCATAGAGGTGGTTGCTGTCTGGTGCTGTTATCTTTCTCACCAGGAAGACCTGAGGCAGGAGCACACCACATCAGCCAGGCACAGCCTGGGAGCTGGATGCCTCCCAGAGACACAAAGACCACAGTGGTCCCCAGAAGCAGGGGGCCACAGGACTGCTAAGACCTCAAATTTTCATCCTGTTCCAATCCCTGACCACTCTTGCATGGAATTCTTCCTGATGTCCAACCCAAACCTCCCCTGGCACAGCTTGGGGTTGTTCGCTCTTGTCCTGTCAGTGACTTAGGCAAGAGGTCAGCCCCAGCCTCACTCCAACATCCTTTCAGGGAGCTGTAGTGAGCAATGAGGTCTCCTCTCAGCCTCCTCTTCTCCAGAGCAAACACCCTCAGCCTCCAGGTCTGCTCTCCAAACCCCTCCCCAGCTTCTTGCTCTTCTCTGGACCGACTCCAGCCCCTGCAGTACTCACAATCTGGTGGGGATCAGGGAAGTTTGGTCAGGAACTGTGTGTTTTACCTTCAAAATCATTCATCTAGCAGAACACCCAGGGAGAGGTGAACTCACCTTGCCAAAGGAGCCCTGGCCCAGCACCTTCAGGAGCTCAAACTGTGAGGGATCTGCTTTCTCTGAGCCTTCCTTCACGTGGTGTGTGATGTTGATCTCTTTCACAACACCTTCACCCTGGGGAAAAGGGCACCTGGTTAACTGGGAATGTGCTCCTGGGGAAGGGAAAGCAAACCCTCCTGGATTAGGGAATCACAGGCTGGTAGGGGCTGGAAGAGACTTCCAGAGAGCATCCAGTCCAACCCACCCTGCCAGAGCAGGATCAACCAGGGCAGGTCACACAGGAACACATCCAGGTGGAGTTGGAAGCTCTCCAGAGAAGGAGACTCCACAGCCTCTCTGGGCAGCCTGCTCCAGGCCTCCAGCACCCTCACAACAAAGAATTTTCTCCTCCTGTTGAGGTGGAACCTTCTGGGTTCCAGCTTGTCCCTGTTGTTCCTTGTCCTATCACTGGGCACCACCCAGCAGAGCCTGGGACCTTCATCCTGACCCCCCTCAGGTATTTATAGACATTGCTCAGATCCCCTCTCAGCCCTCTCTTCCCAGACTAAACTGTCCCAGGGCTCTCAGCCCTTTGTCACAGCAGAGCTGTTCCAGTCCCCTCACCATCCTCATAGCCTCCCTTGGGCTCTCTCCAGCAGATCCCTGCCTGTGCTGACTTGGGGAGCCCCAAACTGGACACAGCACTGCAGGTCTGGTCTCAGCAGGGCAGAGCAGAGTGGAGGAGAACCTCCTTAGACTCACAGGAACCACATCTGAGAGAACCACACAGGTTGGTGCTTGTCACAGCTACCTCCTGCCCTCCACACCTGCCACAAAGCAGTGGTTGGAGAGCTGGCAGCAGGCAGCCCTCTGCCCTCCCCAGAGGCTCTGCTTCTCACACCACAACTGCTGCATGCCTCTGAACTGCGTTTCAGAGGAGTTCTTGAGCAGCACCTGCCTTTTGCAGGCCCTGGTAGCAACCCCAGGAGTGTTTATGCCACTGAAAATCCCCCAGCACTGTTGGCAAAACAGGGCCAGGGCTGGCACCCATCAGAGGCGTCGGAGCCCATCTGCTCGGCAAGCTGAGCAGCAGAAGCCTCAGAGCATCTTCAGCACATGCAGAGGATGCTTCAACAGACTCCAGCCTTCAAGAAGCCTGAGGGGAAGCCAAGGTCTCTGGCACAGGTTTTGTTTAAAACACTTCTCTTGTATTGCAAAACAAAACAAAGAAGGGAAAAAAAAAAAAAAGAGATTTAATCGGCAGTGTGGAGAAGGAGCTCAGCACAGGAGAGCTGCCACAGCTCCTGAGGAGCTGCTGAGACACCTCCTGTGCCCCAGCACAGCTTGGACCTTCCCTCTGCAGCACAAAACCACAATCACTTGGGTTGGAAAAGCCCTTTAAGGTCACTGAGCCCAACCATTCCCTACCTCTGCCCAGGATGCCCTTTAAGGTCACTGAACCAAACCATTCCCTACCTCTGCCCAGGATGCCCTTTAAGGTCACTGAGCCAAACCATTCCCTACCTCTGCCCAGGATGCCCTTTAGGGTCACTGAGCCAAACCATTCCCTACCTCTGCCCAGGATGCCCTTTAAGGTCACTGAGCTCAACCATTCCCTACCTCTGCCCAGGCTGGGGCTGAGCCATGCCCCCCAGCACTTCTCTGCCTCTGTGAAACCTCTCCAGGGATGGGGATTCAGCCATGGGCAGCCTGTGCCAGGCTTTGAGAACCTGACAGCCCAAAGTCCAGCTCCACACCAAGCCCTTGTGCTGCTTTGTTTGTATCCCAAACAGAAAGAGACTTTTCCTGTTGTTCCTTCACCTGTGCCTTTCCCTCTGCTTCTTGCCAGGAGATCTCTCCTCAGGCTTCCTCAGAGCTTCACCTGCTCCAGACCCCTCCCAAGTGACCATGGAGGAGCCCCCTGGGCAGGCTGGAGCCAACCTCGCCTTTGTACAGACACCAATCTGACTGAGGCCAGAAATCCCTCGGGGCTGGGCATTTGTAAGGGCACCTCCAGGCTTCTTGGCACTTCACTCCCAACTTATCTGGTGTTAGCTGTGGCCTGGTTGCTCTCTGGGCCTGAAGGCAGCAATTATATTCCAAAGGGCATCAAACTCAGCTGCTCTCTGCCCCCAGGGCAGATATGGCCATCAGAGCCTGCCAGAAGGCTGCAGCTGCTTGCAGAGCTGGGGGACAGAAGTCAGCCTTTGCTTCCTGCAACTGCTCAGGTCCTTGGTCTGGAACCCACCTAAGCAAAACAGCTTTGACAAACAACAGGAACCAAGCCTCAGGCTGTGCCTCTCCCCTGCACCTCCTGGGGCAGCCTGGCCCTGCCAAGCACCCACGGATGTGGTTGCTACCTGCACCCAGCACCCTTCCCTGCATTACAAAGTGGTTTTGTTCCCATGGTGGCAGCTTTTCTCTCTCCAGACCTTGCTTTATTCAGGTAGACCTGGCAGAGATACCCACACTGCCCACGGAGCAGCCTGAGCAGGGGGAGAGGGCAGCGGGCAGGAGTTCCCCTGTGTTATCTGAGGTTTGCTGCACTCAGTGCTCAGACAGGAAAGATCTCAGAATCCCTGGGGCAACTTTCCATGCTCCAGGAGATCTTCCAGCTCAAACCAGCCACCTCACCTCTGCTTTGGATGGAGGTTGTCTGCAGCAGGGAGCTGATGGTTAGGAGCAGCTTCCCACTTCTAGCCAAGAGCCCAAGCAGGAGGTAGCCAAGAGGTCTCCTCCTGCTAATCCAGAGCAGAGTTTTGGCTCTCCAGGGAGTGACCCCACAGCAGGGAGTGACCCAGGGATGGGACCACTGGAGGCTGTAGGCTCTCTCCCTCCTGCCCACCTTCATGACACCAGAGACAAAGCAGATCTCCACAGCACCAGCACTTGTGCAGCCCTGCATGTGTCCCCTGTAGCACCCACAGCTATGCAGACCAAACACTTCTATCCACCTCCAAGTCACAGTATCCCTTCTGCCACTACAGCTCCCCAGAAGCTGCACAGTGACCTACTGTCACAGCTTCCTCTTGGCCAAGAGAGAGACCCAGGGTGTTCAGCCCGGGTGGTTTCAGCAGCCCAGGCTGTGTCAGAAGGCAGGCAGAGACTTGCACACACAGTCAGAGCACAGCAGCCAACCTGCAGACACAGCAGGCAGAGCAAAGTGGCATCAGCAGAGAGGTTGTTGTTGATAGCTGGCTGGGAACAGCTCTGAGATGCCATTTGGCATCGTTTCCTCCCAGGGGCTCATCCATTAACAGTTAGGGCTCTGGAGATGAGCTCCTAGAGCCTGTTTAGCAGCACACCAGAACAGGTCTCCAGCACCAAAGCACCAGTGTGGCACTGAGCTGAGGCACCAGCAGGCTCTGCTTGCACTGAGGGAAGCTTCTTCCAGGGCCAGCATCACACCAACTACCTCCCGAAGCAAAGGGGAGCGCAAAGGGAAGCAAAGGGGAGCGCAAAGGGGAGCGCAAAGGGGAGCGCAAAGGGGAGCGCAAAGGGGAGCGCAAAGGGGAGCGCAAAGGGGAGCGCAAAGGGGAGCGCAAAGCGGAGCGCAAAGGGGAGCGCAAAGGGGAGCGCAAAGGGGAGCGCAAAGGAAGCAAAAGCAGACTGCTCTAAACACCCATCCGAGGCAGCAGCCCACCCAGGTGAGCACCCAGGCAATGCCAAGAGAAGCAGAGTGAGCAAACATGGTACTGACCGGGCTGGAGAGCTGGCTGGGGGCTGGCAGCTGCAGCCTGCAGGGCTTGGCTCGGTGCTTCCTCTGCAGCCAGAGCGTGAGCAGGGCACAGATGCGAGGCAGTTTGGGGCCCCTCTCCATCCTCCCATCCCGATCAACATCCCACAGGCCCTCAGGAACCCACCACCCCTCCCAGCCACCGGCTCCCGGGGAAGCACAGCTGGTTGCTGAGGGTCTGCGAGGCTCCCGTGGCACGGCCTGGGCAGCCCAGGGCTGAGGTGGGTGGGTGGAGGAGACGCAGGTGGTTAGAGCCTGCTGGCGGATGCGCGGAGGCGAGCGGCGGCGGGGAGAAGGCAGCTTCCACGTCCCACTCCCCAGTGACACAGCTGTGGCTGGGGCACCCCTGGGGCTTTTTTTTTTTTTTTTTTTTTTTTTTTTTTTTTCTTTCTTTCCTTCTTTTCAGTTTTGATTAAAAAAAAAAAAATGTACTCCCCCAGCTCTTCGTTTGGGTTCCAAGGATCAGTCAAGGGCAAAGAACCCCAAACTGGTTTGGTTGAGAAGGGACCTTTAAAGGTCACCCAGTTCAACCCTCCCTGCAGCCTGCAGGGACATCCCCAACTAGAGCAGGCTGCTCAGAGCCCCAAACCACCTGCCCTGGGATGGTGCCAGGGATGCTGAGACAAGACATACATAGTCTAGTTACAGTGACTTCCATCTGGCACCACAGGACTCTCCTGCCAGGTTGTGAGCTTTGAGGGTATTCCACAGCAGGAGGACATTCTGAGAAGCTACTTTTTAGAAAGGAAGAGAAAAAACCCATGGAAGCCCCCAGGAAAGTCTGACACCACCTCAGAAAGCTGCACATCTCCCTGCTCTCACACTGGGATGGTGGGGCTGAGGGGGCATCAGTGCCAAAGGGTCACCCATGGTGGGACTGAGGGGGCATCAGTGCCAAAGGGTCACCCACGATGGGACTGAGGGAGCATCAGTGCCAAAGTGTCACCCACGGTGGGACTGAGGGGGCATCAGTGTCAAAGGGTCACCCACAGTGGGACTGAGGGGGCATCGGTGCCAAAGGGTCGCCTGTGAATGGGACTGAGGGGACATCAGTGCCAAAGGGTCACCCATGGTGGGACTGAGGGGGCATCAGTGCCAAAGGGTCACCCATGGTGGGACTGAGGAGGCATCAATCCCTTGGGCAAATCCTGTGGCACCACTAACTAGGATTTGCACCTAGTCCTTGGTTTGTTTTATGGTGCACAAGAGTCCTTGCCAGGGCTGCAAGAGCCCAGGGAGTGCAGGTAAAAGGAACTCCCTGCAGTGAGTAAAAAGTGTCCCCCACACCTTTGCAATCTGAAAGAGCCCAGTGTCAGCATGGGCTGCTGTGGGCAGAGTGTGACCAGAGGATCTGGGTTGAACCCAGCCACCCTTTGTGACTCTCCTGCCCTCTCCACCCCCACACTGTGCCCTTTGAGAGCTGATAAGGGGAGAGAAAATGATTTAACACCAGCAGAGCAGCTTGGGCCCAGCTCCAGAAGGGACCTCCCTGCAGAGGGAGCTGGGAGCAGAGGCCAGAGAGCAGCATGAAATGACAGCATGCAGAAGCCTCCTGAAGAGTGAGCTGATGCCAACACCTCCCAGTGAGGCACAAACTGTGCCCTCCACAGATGAGTGCCACCACTTCCAAGGAAGCCTGGCAGTGCTCAGTGCAGCCAGGCTGGAGCTGCTGCCAGGCAGCTCTCTGGCGTGGGCCTGGCAAGATCTGAGCAATCTTGTCCCCACCAAGACGATTTTGCACGTTCTGAGGCACCCAGCGTGGGGAGAGGAGCTTCAGAAGAGCCATCAACACCCCCCCACTGTGTCCCTGTGCCACTGCAGGGCTGAAGCTGCTGCCCCAGCAAGCTGACAAGATCAGAAAGCCACAGGAGACAGAAATGACAGCACAGAGAGGGGTTGTTGTGGGGAGGAAGGAGGAGGAGGATGAAATCAAGTCCAGGATGTGATGTAAGAAGTGAGCAATAGCTGTGCTGGGTGGCAGCAGCCCCAGCGAGCCCTGCTGGGCTGCAGGGAGGGGGTCTGGGCTGCAGGGGAGTCCCTGGGAGCTCTGCTCTCACTCTGCTATACCTGGGACCAGCTGCAAACTCAGGCCATGAGGCTCCAAGGGTGCCCACCTGCAGCAGCTCTTACCTTGTCTGCCGGCTCCACCAGGTCCTTCTCTGCCCAGGCGATGTCTGCCTTGGCCTGTGGGACACAAACGGGAGTCAGCCGGGGGTGGCGCTGCCCTGCCCTGCCCAGGGCTTCCCGGAAAGATGCTCAGCAAGGGCAGTGAGCTGCCAGCAGCCACTGCTGTGTCCACCAGGCACTGCTCCCTGCCAGGGGGTTCTGAGCTGTGCTGCTGGCCTCGGCAGAGTTGCTGGAGCTGCCTTTCATCAAAGGCTTTCATAAGCTGATGGGTGGTGGAGGAGGACACTTGGCTCTGCATGTCCCCCCAAGAAGCAGAGCACCAACACTGAGGAGAAAGAATTAACTTCTGGCTGGTTGCTTAGTGTCTGGATCAGATTTTACTCTCAGTTGCACCCAAAGCATCTCTTCTGGTGGTGATGGGGATCTCTCTGGGTCTGAGGGGTGTTTGGCACTGCCATGGCATGGCAAGGAGATGGCTTCTCTCCAGGGCATGCTCAGGGTTTCTACAGCAACCAAGAGGAACACACTCAAACACCAAACCTCACCACATCCCCCGAGGGCAGGGCAGGGCCAGCCCAGCTGCTCTGACAGGTCCCTGGGCAGCATGGGAAGTGTCAGTTTGTGCTGCCTCTGGGGCCAGATGCCAGCTGTGAACCCTTGAAGGCAGAGATGCAGAAGCATCTCAAGGTAGCTAAAAGCAGAGCTGGGACAGGATTGCTCCTGCCCCACAAGAGCAGACCCCCACTCAGACTTCAAAGGAAGAAAGAAAATTTGGTGAGGTCAGTCCCAAGCGTGCTGCACACAGCTCTGCTCCCACATCCAGGTCCTCTTTCACCTGTCCTGCAGACAAGCAGCTAAAGTTTGCACAGGAAAATCCCCACCCCCCAAAAAAACCCAAATCAGTTCTGAGTAATTCCCTCCAAGGGGTTCAGTCTGGCTGTGGAGGAGGTGAAACTCCTGCGACTGCAGCCAGAGAGGGACCTAAGAGAGACTGCAGCTGCGACTTCTCTTGTCCCTTTCCATGCAGTCCACCCCTGTGGCTGTGGCACTGGCACACTCCTGGGCACCAGCAACATCCACTGGGTTGGCAAGCATAGGGCAGAGTGACCTGAGAGCAGGGCAGAAGCTAGGAGAGGAGAGAGAGAAGAGAAAGCAAACCCTGAGGGAAGGGAGGAGCTGTGTGAGGATCAGAGCAAAGGAGGAACTGATCTTCAGCTCCAGAATCAGAGCAGACCTCTGCAGTCACCTCCTCCCCTCCATAGCTCTGCCCTTGCTGCCAGAGCAGCCAGGACCAATTTGGGGCTGGCAGAAGGTGGGAAGCAGATGCCAGGGGCAACCAGCTGGCACATCTACCACAGCCACAGCCAAACCCCTCAGCAGTGCCCCCCCCCAGCAGGGATTACACCTACGTGGAGAAATCAACTCCTCCTGGGCTCCTTCACTGCTCCCACCAGCCAGCAGCTACCAACCCCTGCCCGGGATGGGCATGGAGAGATTTCCCTCCCTCAAGCACAGATCTCTCTGGGAGACACTGCCCCCGGGAGCTGCCAACCACCTCTGACACCCACAGCCTCGGGCAGGGGGAGGGGGCATTTTACACAGCCCCCTGCACCGCTGGGAGCTGACACTTGCTGCTCCTGGAGAACAGAAGGACACCCCCAGGCAGCAGCCAGGACTGACCCCAGGAGATCACTCAAGGCAGGGGAGACAACTTCCCACCGCCAGCTTCGAGCTGCACAAGTGGCTTAGCCACTCTGGAGCAGGGGCTGGGGACATACACATGGAGTTATTTCCCCTCCCCAGCACCAAATTTCAGAATGCAAACCCTCTTGCCTACTCCCCCCTTTCGTGAGGAAGGATTTCACAAGGCAGAAGCCAANAAAAAAAAAAAAAAAAAAAAAAAGCCTTGCAAGAGCTACAAGCAGACTACACAGATTACACTTTTGGCATTTCCCTTCCTAGGCATCAACAACTAACCAGAAGCTGTTTTAATTTCTGTTGCTTCAACACATGCTCTGGTCCCAAAACACTCCCAAATTCTGGCAGCACCTAGGAGAGACACTTGTGAGAGAGCAGCAGAGCCATCAGAAAAGCCTTGGCCAGAGGAGGAGCTGTTAGTTGGCAGGGCAGCAGGGCTGGCTCTGCCAGGCTCAGGAGATCCATCAGCACCTCGGAGCCCTGCAGGCAGAGCAGATATTAGCAGCCTCGCACTTGCCTCCTGGATCCTTGGCTTGCTGCGGAAGAGGAGCCTCAGCATCTCCAAAGATTTCAGGCTGCTATCCTCCCATACTTTGGCCAGCTTCTGGCTTCCCGGCGGTCTGCAGCCCCCAGAGCAGCAGGAGGAGCTGAGCTGCTGCAGCTCTGTCACCGGGATGTATTTTGGGAGTTTTCGCTGAGAGGAAGCCGCGGTTTGGTGTGGGGAAATGGCACTGCGGGGCCGAGGCTGCGCAGCGCCAGCGGCCGGACCAGAGCTCTGCGCGGCTTGCCGAGGGCCCGGGCAGGGCTCTCCCCACCGGCAAAGCTCAGCAGGTTTCCCCGGAGGATCACTGCGGTGCCCCATCGCACCGACGGGAAAAGCAGGCACGGAAAGAGCAATTTCAGCCCCGACGTGAGGCAGCAGCAAGCAGCCAAGAGCCTGCGGTCGCTCTGCTTCCCCTGGTGCCTGCTCTGGGTAGCACCGACCTGGCCCCACGCAGATGCTCTGCTTGTAGGGCAAGCTGAAGCCCCAGGGAGGGAGGCTAGGAGGAGGCAGATCTCCATCCTTCCTCAGTGGCTTTGCTCAGCTGCTGCCTCAGGTCTTTGGGATGCTAGCACAGGAGGTCTGGGCACAATCCTGCCTGCTCAGCTCCTGCACATCCAGGGACATCTTCACAGGGTAGGAAGGAGATGGGGACTGGCCAAGCCAGGCAGTGCAGGAGTGGAGCAGGAAGGAGGGCTTCAGGCTGGTGGTTCTCACTCTGTCCTCTCCCAGCTGCTGGGTTTGCCAGGAGCAGAGCAAGCAATACCCTGCCAGTTCCCACCCAGAGGCCATCTGCACTTCATCTATGCAAATCAGATGCCCTGGAGCCTTTCAAAAGGCACCCAGGGTCACTGCAAGGTCCTCTGCTACTCCACAGAACCCCTTTAGCTGTGGGCCTGGTGCCCCTGTGCTAGCCCAAAGGGATGGCTCAGCAGAGGGCTCAGCTGCTGGCCAGGAAGCTCTGCTTGAAGACCTCTGATGGAGCCCAAACCTCCTGGTGCAGACTGCTCCTGGGTGGCAGCTTCAGGAATATGGGAGGTGAATCCCTGAACTTCTGCATCAAGTTTTATGCAACTACTCCAGAATAAAAACTTCCCTGCAGAGCACCAACTCCTGCTCTGGAGGGAGCCTGGGATCAAGGGAAGCAAGCAGGAGGTGCAGCAGCCCTGCAGAGGAACCCAGGCTGCTCTGGGCTGCTGTGCAGAGCCCAGGCAGAGGCTGCTCTGCCTGGAACTGGTGTTTTTTTAAAGTGGTGGTTCTCAAAAAGGGGAACAAACACAGCAAAGAAACCTCCCCAGCCACTGCCTGCCCTCCTGCAAAGGCCTTATTTGGGCAAGGCTGACAGTTGGCCTCATTTGCAACCAAAGAATTGACCAGAACCACCTCCTTGTCCTTTTATCTGCGTTTCACAGCACCCTAGAACGGGTTGGGTTGGAGAGGACCCCAAAGACCATCTAGTCCCAATCCCTCTGAGATGTGAGAGCTCTGCTTGAGCTCCTCAGCCACTTCCATCCACACTCTGAGCAGGAAAAGCTGCAGAAGGATTCGGCCCTGGGTGGGGGGGGTGGGGGGAAGGTTACAAAAGCAGGTGGCTGGTGGAGGGAAGTGGTGTGAGGCATCAGAGTCAGCAGCAGCCTCTGCAGGAGGAGGGAGGAGTGGGACAGTGTCGATGCCTGGGGTCATGAACTGAGCTGAGGGAGCTTCTCCAAGCAATCCCAGAGGATCTGCAGGGAAGGAGGTGGTGTCCTTAGTGCTCTAGGCTGGGGGTGCTCAGCCAAAGCCTCTGGAGGCAGCCAGGTCCAGGAGGAAGGGCCCAGCTCGGGGTGGGGCTTTGAAGGTGGAAGCCTTGCCCGAAGTGACTTCTGCAAACGCAGCTAAAGAGCGCCGGGAGCTCGGCAGGAGGAGCTTCCTGATAAGGGGATAAGGATGGGGGCGGATTCCTGGCAGGAGCTCTGCTGCTGGAGCTTTGCTGGAAGGGATCACTGCGAGGGAGCAGAGCTGGAAGGAGGCAACTTTCACCCTACTCCACTTCCAAGGAGTGGGGATTTTGTGTCCTGATAAACCAACCCCATCCCCCCCCAAAAAACCCAACAAAACCAACCAAAAAACCAAAGGAGGGAGAAGGAATGCAGGCTGGGGTCAGAGCTGAGCATAGCAAAGCTGTCAGCAGTGCTGGCATCCAGAAATGCTGCTCACTGCTGCCTTCCTGGACAGCAGTGACAGGGCCAGGGCAGCTGGAGGAGGTCAGCGACCAACTCCATCCAGGAACATTCCCCACACGCCTTAAAACAAAAGCCTTGGACTCCTGGAAGCACTCTGACATCCCAGGGTGATTTTTTCCCCACTCCAAAGCAGCCAGAATTAATTTAGTGACCTTTGAAAAGATTTTGCAGCCAGTCAGAGCAGTGATCCTGGCTCCCTGCTGTGGGGGTTACAAGGAAATCCCTAAAAAGGGAGAACTCAGCCCAAGGCAGTGTGGTTTTACCCTGTTTGCTGCTCAGATGAAGCAGTTCCACCCTGTCCTCTTTTCACAAGCCCCTGTCCTCACCAGCAAGTTCACTTCTCTGTGTCAAGAAGTGACCCACAGCAGCTCCTGTGGCACTGCCTGGAGCTGTCAGGGGCAGGCAACTGCAGAGCCCTGGGGGCTACAAGCAAGACCCCAACAGGCTGTGGGCATGGGGAGCAGAGCAGCAGAAGCAGCAGAGGACTTCCAGCAGGGCACGGAGGGGCAGTGGTGACAAGGGCCAGGCTGTGCCACCCCAAAGGGGCTGAGCACCCAGAGCACCCTGCCAGGCTGGCAGCCTGATCACTGCCTCCCCTCGAGCAGGCTCCAGCAGATGGCACTCAGAGCATCTCTCATGTCCCAAACGCCGTTTCAGTTCTGACACTGGAGGCTGAGAGCCAACAGGACCCATCCCATAAACACCTCACACACACCTCACAGGAGCATTCAGCAGCACTGGGCGGGGGGGTGGGGGTGGGGGTGTCCGGGGATGGATTAAGGGAGGAAAAGTTTTCCCTGAGGCTGCAGAAGGTGGCAAACCAAGTCCCCCTGCCTCACATCGACCTTGCTGATCTCACTGCACCAAAAGATCTGTTTCATGGCAGAGCTTGGTCCACTTTGGCGTGGAGAGAGCAGAGAGGCTCAGGCTCAGGCATCCCCCTCGCACTCCTTGGCCTCCTCCCTGCTCCTGGCTCTCACCAAAGGCATTTTGGCACCAGAGCCTGAGAGTTTCTTTTAAAAACAAAATAAAGAACTCCAATCTCTCCACCCTTTCCAGGCACAAGCTGCAGCTGGCCAGGATCAGCTGACAGTGAGCAATTTGGGCTCAAGATGCAAGCTGAGGCCAAAAGCTGATCCCAAACCCCAGCGAGAGAGCTGTGCTGGGGAGCAGTGAGAGCGGCACCCTGAGCCAGCAGGACTTTGCACCCAGAGAAAGGAGGTGCCAGAGACAGGGAAACACCTTCAGCTGCCAGGAGATAAGGAACCAGCTCACTCTGCAGCCTCCAGAGAGCAAATCAGTCTCCATGTAGAAAGTGCAAAGGATACAGCCCCCCTCCCACCCCCAACCCCCCCTTGCTGCAGCCCTACCATTTCCCAGCAAGGAGGAAAGGTCCCAACTCAGCAAATTCAGATCCTCTCCTGCTCTGATGGTGCTAAAAAACCAAACCAGGAGACCTGTCCCAGGCTGCTCTGAGGAGCCAACCTCACAGCACCACCCTCAGCAAGGCACCAAGCACTTGTGCTGCTTTCTGCAGGGAAGAGAAAACCTCCAACTGCAGCCCAAGGCAGAAGCAGAAGCAGGACTTGTTTGTTGTCCCTGGAGTCACCGTGGGATGTGGAAACAATTCCCTATCTCAGGAAGGCAGGAATTCCATACTCCTCCCACAGCACACACATGCTGCTGGAGGATTTCTTGTTGCAAGACACACACAAAAAGTCATCTCAGGTCTTGGTGAAGTCTTTGTTTGGTACCTATCAGGTTTTGGTATGGGCAGGCTGGCAGAACCCAGCTCTCTGCTGGCCCCTGGGGAGGGCACAGGTGTGGGATGCACTGAAGGGAAAGTGATTTTCTGCTGGTTCTGATTGACAGCAGTGGTTAAAGACCTCCAGGATCATCCAGTCCAGCCCTTACCCCAGCACTGCCAGGGCACCTCTGAACCATGGCCCTCAGCACCACAGCTTTGAAACCCCTCCAGGGATGGGAACTCCACCATGGCCCTGGGCAGGCTTGGCCAGGGCTCAGCCTCTCTTTCAGTGAGGAAATTGTTCCTCCTGTCCAGCCTAAACCTCCCTTGGTGCAACTTGAGGCCACTTATCATAGAATCATAGAATGGTAACGTTGGAAGGGACTTCAAGGATCATCTAGTTCCAAACCCCTGCCATAGGCAGGGACACCTCCCACTAGCACAGGTCACTCAAGGCCTCATCCAATCTGGCCTTGAACACCTCCAGGGAGGGAGCAGCCACAACCTCCCTGGGCAACCTGTGTGTGAGAGACTGGCACAGGTTCTC
>VWZE01012282.1:168833-182788 GCA_013396675.1 Eubucco bourcierii | reverse complement strand
CTCATGTTGAGCTTTTCATCAACCCAGACTCCAAGGTCCTTTTCCTCAGGGCTGCTCTCCAGACATTCCCCACCCAGCCTGGAGTTGTGCTTGGGATTGTGCCTATCCAGGTGCAGGACCTTACACTTGGCCTTGTTCCTCTCATCCTGTTGCTTGTTACCTGGGAGAAGCAACCAACACTCACCTGGCTCCAGCTCAGAGAGCCTGGTCAGGGAGGGGCTGGCAGGAGCACCCCTGGCTTTGCTGTGGGCTCAGGAGCTTCAGCTCTGCTGGGGAGCTGGGGGCACAGATCTGCCCCAGTACAGCACACAGGGGAAGATTCTTCATGTCAGAGTTTCCAGTGAAGGAGGCTTCCTGCAGGCAGAGCTTGAGGCAGTTTCTGTTAACCCACGAGGGGAATGGAAATGGAGGAGATGAAACCAGAGCAGGTCTGATGGGTCAGAGTGCCCTGAGTGGGGGCTCTGAGTGCTGCTCCCAGCCCTGCAGCCTCTGCTGCACTCCTCCTGTGCAGGTCCTGTAAACTGACCCTGCTTCAATTATTCATCAGAGCCTGCAGCTCAGCAGAGGCTCCTCACAGACAGACATCTGATGGCTTGCTGGAGACCTCAGAAGCTTGCTGTTAACCAAGGATGAGCAGCAAAGCTCTGGCAGGAACAAGCCTGGCAGCTGGCAGGCATCACTTCCAACATCAAACCCACCTGATTACTGCAGCTGACAAGGGCTCCAAACCAAGAGCCCCAAGCCAAAAGAGCCCCAAGAGCCCCAAACCAAGAGCCCCAAACCAAGAGCCTCAAACCAAGAGCCCCAAGAGCCCCAAACTAAGAGCTCCAAGAGCCCTAAACCAAGAGCACCAAGAGCCCTAAACCAAGATCCCCAAACCAAGAGCCCCACAACTGAGAGGCTGGGAAAGCTGAAGAGTGCCCAGAGGAGCAGCCCAGTGCTGGGCAGGCAGATTTCCAGGCAGCAATGCCATGCCCAAGATGCTCTTCTCCCACCAGCTCACTGCAGGTCCTGCCCAGCACTGGGGGGCCAGGCTGCCTGCTCCTCTTCTGGTGCTCCCCCTCAGTGTGCTCCCCCAGTGCCTGCTGTGTTTGCACAGCTGCTGCTGGCTTCTCCCAGAACTGGGAAGCCACCAAACATGGCAGAGGAGGGATTTGCTGAGCTGTCTGCTCCCATGCTCCACAGCTTCCCAGTTCTGGGAGAGCCCAGCAGCAGCTGTGCAAACAGCCCAGGCCTGCTCCAGAGCACAGCAATTCACTTGTTTGTTTTCAAACCCTTCATGTTAAGAGGCTGTGATTAGAGCCACCTCCAGGACTGACCCACACCACTGGAGGTGTCTTCTGCCTTGCACTCAGCCTGGAGCTGCAGCTCCCCTGCAGTGCTGGCAGTGTGCAGCCAACACAAGAGCTCCATCAGCTCCCACAGCTGGGCACACAGGACTTGCCTCTTGGTGGTCACCAAGCCTGGGAGGATTCTTTCTTCCCTGTGGAGAAGCTTCAGTTTGTGCCTGGAGCAGTCACTCAGTGCTGCAGCTCCAGAGCAGAAAGGACAAGTGCCAGGGGAGGTTCTGGTGCACAGCTCAAAGCCTGGCTGAAGGAGGTGTGGGACAGCAGAACTGTGAGCACCACGATGGAGCAGCACAAAACCTTCTTCTCTTACAGCTCACCAGAGGAGCAGTTCATGACAGGGGTCAGAGGAGGTTCCCTCACCAGTGGAGCCTGCAGGAAAAGTGCTCTAAGTGCAGAAGTGGGAGTGAAGAGCTGTGCTCAAGTACCCCAGGAGGTGCAGGAGGAGTGGAGCAGCCTCACTGCCAACAGCAGCTGACTGCTGCTGAACCACCCAAGGGCTGGCTCAGAGCTGCCACAGGCTGATGGCTCTAAGCCCAGTCCCTCCAGCTCACCCCAAAGAAGGGCAGCTCAGGGCTGGGACTGTAGCTGCAGGTTGCCATCACTGGAGCATCACAGCTGAGTGTCCCTCCCAGAATGTTCCCAGCCCAATGTTCAAGCTGCTGATGTGGGCATTTCCCTGGCCAGAAGTGCCCCTATCCAGGCTGCCTGCCTATAGCTTCCCTGGTTGAAGGTGCTGCAGGACAGCAGGACCCTTCTGCAAGCTCTGCCTGATCAGGACACAAGGACAGATCAGCAGCAGCTCTCAAGAGAGCTGCATCTGCCCCTCTGCTGCAGTCCCACCACAGGCTGCTGCCTGGCAGCCAGGCTCAGCCTGAGCAGGTGGCACACCCCATGCCTGCTGTGTGCAGCACAGCAAAGCCCTCAGGCCTGTCTCAAAGGTCTCTTTTATGGTGCACAACTGGAAAAGGTCAGGATTCACCTCCCCAGGTTTCACTGCACTCTGTGATTATCTCCCAAGAACCAGCTGGTGGCTGCCAGCCTGCACCAGAGAGGCAGTGGGCACACTCCCTGCTGCCAACCCACTCTTCTGCTCCTCATTAAGAAGTGATTCCACTAATTGGGTGTTGTGCTTCCATGCAGGATTCCTTACACTCAGCACCTTCAGGGAGCACAAGCTCACCCCTCAGCCAAGCTGAATCCCCAAACCCCCAGTGGAGAGAAGTTCAATTTTCCCACTGACTGCGAGGCCTCTGCTGCTGTTCCCCAGCTGAACAAGGACCAGCTGCAGCCCACCCACCACTTACAGTCTAAAGAAGCTTGGAGAGGAGGAGGTTCAGCATCTCAGGAGCCAGGCAGAGTGCTGCAGATTAGCCCCTGGGGCAGAGCAGCTTCTGAGAGCAAGGAAAGAGACCTCCTGGCTTGCTCCTGCCCTGCACAGAGCTGCAGCTGGGCACAACTCAAGGAGCACAGAATCCTTTTGGTTGGAGAAGAGATTTAAGATTGAGTCCAAGCATCAGCCCAACACCACCAGGGCCACCAAACTGTGCCCCAGAGGGCCATGCCCACATGGTTTTTGAGCACAGAATCACAGAACCACAGAATGCCAGGGGCTGGAAGGGACCTCCAAAGCTCAGCCAGTCCAACCTCCCCCTGCCAGAGCAGCATCACCCAGAGCAGATCCCACAGGAACACATCCAGGCAGGGTTTGAATATCTCCAGAAGGAGACTCCACAGCTCCCCTGGGCAGCCTGTGCCAGGCTCTGCCACCCTCACAGGGAAAAAAAATCATCCTCATGTTTACGTCAAACTTTCTCTGCCTCAGCTTCCACCCAGTGCCCCTTGACCTGGCATTGGGCATCACCCAGCAGAGGCTGGCTGCAGCCTCCTGGCACTCACCCTGCACATATTGATAACCATTGCTGAGGTCACCTCTCAGCCTCCTCTTCTCCAAGCTCCCAGCCCCAGCTCCCTCAGGCTCTCCTTCTACCAGAGCTGTTCCATTCCCTTCAGCACCTTTGTGGCTCTGTGCTGGACTCTCCCCAGCAGTTCTATGTCCCTCTTGAACTGGGGGGCCCAGAACTGGCCACAGGACTCCAGATGTGGCCTCAGCAGGGCAGAGCAGAGAGGTAGGAGAACCTCTCTGGACCTACTAACCACAGCCCTCCCATACATCCCAGGATGGCACTGCCCCTCCTGGCCACCAGAGCACACCTCCAGGGGTGGGGGCACTGCACTGCACCAGACCTTCAGCTGCCAAGTGCCCAACTCTTTTGAGGAACTCTTGGATTTCCTCCTTTGCAAAGCAACTTTGGTTACTGCCCAGGCAAATAAGGACTGCTGCTGGCAGCATCCTGCTGACAGGGAGAGGGACAGGACTTGTGGGGGTGTGCAGTAATCCCTGCTGCAGGCTATTTTTAGAAGGGATCACAGAATTAGCTGCAAAAGGAGAGCAAGGATAAAGGTGCCTCTTCCCCTTACAGCTCCACACACAGCTCCAAGAGAAGGGCACAGGAGGGATCCTCAACAACCTTCAGCTTGAGAACAGCCAACTCTGGGTGTTGTGTAAGCTGCACAGGAAGGGCTGTGCCTGTTGGGTGTCAAAGCTTTGTGTTTGGAACCCAAATTGAAGGGGAGGACCTTGGAGAACTTGACTTGATGATGATGGAGCTGCTGGAGGAGGTCACAAAGTTGATCAGAGGGCTGGAGAATTGCATTTAAATATTTTAAGAGCTGCATTTAAATATCTTAAGGGGAGCTACAGGCAGGTTGGGGAGGGACTGTTTAGTAGGGTCTGTGGGGATAGGATGAGGGAAAGTGGTTTGAAACTGGAGCAGGGCAGAGTTAGGTTGGACACCAGGAGGAAGTTCTGCACAGTGAGGGTGGGCAGACACTGGCAGAGTGGTTGAGACCCCAGCCCTGGAGATACTTAGAAGCTCAGCTGGAATCCAGCCAGAAGAGTCTGATGGCAGCTACTCTGGCACCCCATGCCAGAGAAGCAGGCAGAGCAAAGAGCCCTAACCCACCCTTCTCAGGGCAGGGAAGGGCACACTTGCCTTGACCTGAGTTCATCTGACCCCTGCCAGAGTTCTTGCAGGGCCACTGGAAATCTGCCAGTCCAGCAACTGGGATGGAAATCACAGTCTCACAGTAGCACCAAGGTTGGAAGAGACCTCAAAGCTCATCAAGTCCAACCCATTCCCACAGCCCTCCAGACCAGACCATGGCACCAAGTGCCACGTCCAAACCTGCCTTCAACACCTCCAGGGACGCTGACTCCACCACCTCCCTGGGCAGCCCATTCCAGCAGGCAATGACTCTCTCAGGCAACAACTTTCTCCTCACCTCCAGCCTAAACTTCCCCTGGCACAGCTTCAGACTGTGTCCTCTTGTTCTGGTGCTGCTTGCCTGAGAGAAGAAAGCAACCTCCTGCTGGCTACAAGCACCCTTCAGGGAGCTGCAGACAGCAAGAAGGTCTCCCCTGAGCCTCCTCTTCTCCAGGCTAACCAATCCCAGCTCCCTCAGCCTCTCTCCATAGGGCTGTGCTCCAGGCCTCTCCCCAGCCTCGTTGCCCTTCTCTGGACACACTCAAGCACCTCAATGTCCTTCTGCAATGGAGGGGCCCAGAACTGGACACAATGCAGAGCAGGTGGCTGAGAGGCAATGGCAGGCACAGAGTGTCAGGGGTTGGAAGGGACTTCTGGAGATCATTTAGTCAGAGCAAGCTGCCCAAGCAGCACCACCTGAGGGCTCCAGGTAGGCAATGCTCAAAGTCCAGCAGAAGCTCCTGGAAAGGAACTGGTTGAGGAGGAGACAACTGGGGGTTAGGTTTCAATTTCTTTCACTAAAAACAGGACAGCAACCAAGTGGAAGAACAACACAAAAGCCTTTAGCAGGGACTGAGGATGACTCAGAGAGAAACTGCTCCAGGGCTCTGGCTGGTGAGGAGGGCTCAGGCCCAGCTTCTGCCAGCCTGCTCAGCAAGGTCTGCAAGCCAAGGCAAACATGTGCCACTGCTTCTGTGTGGCAGGAAGGGAAATCCTGAAAGGCTCAGGATTTCAAGGGACTGAAAAAGCTCTGCTGCCCTGCACGGTGCCTTGCAGGGCAAAGGAGTGTGGGCACCATCAGGGAGTACTCAGGATAATGACCCAGGAGAAAGAAACCAAACCCTTCAGCACCATGCATGCAGCAGGGAGAGTTTTCTGTGTCTGAAGGAGGTCTAGCAGATAAAAAAACCCTTGTCCAAACCATGGGAGATAGCAGCCCAATTCCCTTTGCCATCCCCAGGGGCATGGAAGGGCTCTCTGACAGGAGTGGAGCTTCTCCCAGCTCCACCAAGGCAAGAGAATAAACAGATACCAGACACTCAGTGAGGGCAGCTGTGCCAAAACCATCAAACACTTTTGTGTCTCTCATCCCACCTGGCAAAAGCACAACAGAGAAAGGTGCAAACATGGCACTGAAGCACCCCAGGGACTCTCACTTGTAACCCTCTGATGCAGCCTCCTGCCCAGCTCCTGTCTGCTGGCCTGAGGCAGCCCTCTGGGAATCTTCCCAGGTGTGTTTGGATGACCAAAAGCACAGGAAAGAAAACAAAGATTTCCCTTCCCTCTTCCCTCCCCCAACTTCTCCAGTCCCTTCCCCTCCCACCTGCACCCATCCAGATTACAAAGCAGCAGCTTCCAGGGTTTAAAAAAAAAGAGTAACCCCCAAAAGATATTTTTATTCTTACCTTAGCTGGAGGATTCCCACCTTCTTCTGGAGCAGCCTGCCCGTTCTGCCAAGGAAAAGGACCTGCTGTTAGCACACACTGGGGATGGGACAGCTCCTCCCAAAGGCTGTCAGACCCCTTCCTGCAGGGGCACTGCAGGGGATGCTTCCAGAGGTGGCACAAGAGCAGCCTGAGGGTATCTAATCAACAGTTAAAAGGAGGGGAGGGAGAGGATGGAGCCAGACTCTCCTCAGTGGTGCCCAGTGACAGGAGAAGGGGCAACGGGCACATTTGTGCCCGTTGCCCCTTCTCCTGTCACTGGGCACCACTGAGAGCAGCCTGGTCCCTTCATCCTGCCACCCACCCCTCACACAGTCCTACCACTGGGGCAGGAGACCACTTGTGCCTTGGCCTGCTGCTGGCTGTGGCTCCTCTCTGAGCTCCACAACTCACCTCTGTGCCAACTCCAGCTCCTGGGTGCTTGCAGCCAAGGCCCAGGCATGCCAAGCTGAATGTTGCCCTGGTGTTTACCCAGAGCACACAGAATAGCTACAGAGTGAAGTAAGCTCAACCTCCACAGGGAGGGGTGGGGGGGGGAGATGCTGTGCTGAGGATAACCACACTTGGAAGCAGGCTGCTGGTTGCTGGCTCAGCTGTCACTGAGCAACGATTCCTAACTCCCTGCTAATCCAAACCAGAGCTTGGGGAGGGCTGCTCATGGCCAAAAGAGCTTCAGAAGTAGGATTTGCACTGTTGGATAGAGGGAAGTAGTGCCTGGCTCGTGGGCTGGAGAGGAGAGCTCAGGAATGGGGGGAGCTGAGACATAGAATGGTGGAATCAATCATGGGAATCACAGAATCAATCATAGGAACCATAGAATCAAACACAGAATCAAACATAGAATCAATCATGGAATCATAGAATCAATCATGGAACCAATCATGGAATCATGGAACCAATCATGGAATCATGGAACCAATCATGGAATCATGGAACCAAAGAATCATAGAATCCATCATAGGAATCATGGAATCATAGAATCAAACACAGAATCGAACACAGAATCAATCATGGAACCAATCATGGAATCATGGAACCAAAGAATCATAGAATCCATCATAGGAATCATAGAATCAAACATAGAATCAATCATGGAACCAATCATGGAATCATGGAACCAAAGAATCATAGAATCCATCACAGGAATCATAGAATCAAACACAGAATCAAACATAGAATCAATCATGGAACCAATCATGGAATCATGGAACCAATCATCATAGAATCAATCATAGGAATCATGGAATCATAGAATCAAACACAGAATCAAACACAGAATCAGTCATGGAATTATAGGATCAATCATGGAACCAATCATAGAATCATGGAACCAAACATGGAAGCAAAGAATCAATTATGGAATCAATCATAGGAATCATGGAAGCAGACATGGAAGCAAAGAATCAATCATAGGAATTATGGAATCAAACACAGAATCAAACATAGAATCAATAATGGAATCATAGGAATAATGGAATCAATCACAGGAATCATGGAATCAATCATAGGAATCATGGAATCAAACATGGAACTAAACATGGAACCAAAGAATCAATCATAGGAATCATGGAATCAATCACAGAAGCAAAGAATCAATTATAGAATCAATCATAGGAATCATGGAATCCATCATGGAAGCAAAGAATCAATTATAGAATCAATCAGAGGAATCATGGAATCCATCATGGAAGCAAAGAATCAATTATAGAATCAATCATAGGAATCATGGAATCCATCATGGAACCAAAGAATCAATTATAGAATCAATCAGAGGAATCATGGAATCCATCATGGAAGCAAAGAATCAATTATAGAATCAATCAGAGGAATCATGGAATCCATCATGGAACCAAAGAATCAATTATAGAATCAATCAGAGGAATCATGGAATCAATCACAGAATCATAGAACCACAGAATCAGGCAAGGTTGGAAGGGACCACAAGGCTCAGCCAGTTCCAACCCCCCTGCCATGGGACACCTCACACCAGCTCAGGCTGCCCACAGCCTCATCCAGCCTGGCCTTAAACACCTCCAGGCATGAGGCTTCCACCACCTCCCTGGGCAACCCCTGCCAGGCTCTCACCACCCTCATGCTGAACAACTTCTTCCTAACCTCCAACCTCCCCATTTCTAGCTTGGTTCCATTCACCCCATCCCTATCCCTACCTGACAGCCTCAAAAGTCCCTCCCCAGCTTTCTTGTAGCCCCCTTAAGGTACTGAAAGGCCACACTAAGGTCACCTGGGAGCCTTCTCCTCTCCAGCCTGAATATGGGACAAGAGGTTTGATTGCTGTGGGCAAAGCAGCACACAGGGACCGAGCGCAGGCTCCTGCCCAGCCCTCTGGCTTCAAGGAGCAGCTGGCAGATGCTGGGTGCCACCTCCAGCCCTGCCAGACCTTGAGAACCCTGTCTAGAACACTTGTCCTACACACTGCTGTGGCCAGAAAGCCATCCTGCCTGGGGGTGGAAGAGACACGTGAGACAAAGGAGAACAGTGCCCATGCCAGGGAAGCTGCCTGGGCATGTGAGTCCATGGTCTTGGAGGGATGACACTGATCCAGCAAGGCCCTTTCCCAGGCACTTACAGCCAACTGTTTTCCACCCAGCCCAGAGCAAACTCAGTCCTTATTCCCTCACCTGGAATTCAAGAGCCCCTTGGAAGCATCCAGGCTGGAAGCTGTCTCCCAGCTACAAACTCATCACCTCCTGAGAGGGCTTGAAGTACTTTGCAGGTTTCTTGGTTTGAGATTCCTCTGTCAGAAGCTTTGCTCCTGTACTCCCCCAGCACACCCCACACTGTGCCAGCCACCAGCTCTGGGTTCCTCTCCATCCCAGATGCCCTCTCACAGCACAGGGTTGGGAAGGAGCCTCCTGAATGTCCTACCCCAAAGACCTCCCCAGGGGCAGCAAGCAGGCAACATCTGCTGCAGGAGGGAGGTCCAGCTCCTTCCCCTGGGTGCCCAGAGCTACAAGGACCTGTTGCAGGTGGTGGCAGAGCAGGGCTGGGGTTGCCAAGAAGGCAGCAGCAGGAAGCTCACCCGGGGCAGCAGCCTGGCCCTGAGGCTTCCCAGCTCATCCTGCCCCGGGGCAAGCGGAAATGTGGATTACAGAGCTAATCTGATGGGCACATGGAGCAGCAGCCTGGCAGCGAGGGCACCTCGGGGTGAGCCACAGCCAGAGGTACCCAGAGGTGCCTCAGCAGCCCTCCTGCACACGAGATGCTCTAATAAGTTTTGTCCCTGGCCTGCAGAGCTGGCAGGGGTCAGTTACACAAGGGCCAGCAGGGCTGAGCCCGGGAGATATTTCTCTTGGGACATCTTGTGCTGCAAATCCCTTTAATTCCACCTAATCCATGGCACGGGGAGCAACTGACAGAGCAGGTCAATGTGCTCCCAGCTGAAACCAGGGTGAGTGCCCTGGGGCAGTGTGCCCACTCCTGCTGCCACCCAGGGCTGTGCTCCCCAGTTGTCACCATCAGCACCACCCCCATCCACAGCCCCACTTGGACAAGCAGCCTGCTGCTGCCTCTGGACCTCCAGGTCTTGACTTGTGAGGGGTCTGGAGAGGAGCAGCTAAGAGAAAGGAGGTTGAGGTGAGACCTGGCTCTCTACAAGCCCCTGAAGGGAGGTTGGAGTGAAGTGGGGGTTGGCCTCTTCTCACAAGTGACAGGACAAGAGGAAAGGGCCTTGAGTTGCACCAGGGGAGGTTTAAGTTGGACATTAGGAAAAATGTCTTTGCTGCAAGAGTGGTCAGGGATTGGAACAGAGAAGTGGTGGAATCATCATCCCCAGAGGTGTTCCAGAAAGGTGTAGCCATGGTCCCTGGGGAAGGGTTTAGTGGCTGTGGTGGTGTTGAGCTGACAGCTGGGTTGGATGATCTGAAAGGTCTTTTCCAACCAAACCCACTCTGTGACCTGACACTTCTGCTGGGTCACACAACACCACCATTACCCTCCTCACTGGAGTCACCTGCAGGTCGCTGCTCACCCTACCACAAAGGCAGTAAAGCTGCTAAGGTCTCCCTTGTGTTGTTGGGTCAAAGGTACCCAGAGATGCTCCTTCACTCAGCTTGGATCAGCTCTGAAGCACGTGAGCAGGAGTGGGGGAAGAAAACCTTCACCCCACAGCTCCTGCTAGCTGGACACAAGACCAAGGCAGTTTATTATTACTAAGCAGAGTTCATGGATCCTGCCTATTGCAGTTCAGAGGAGGGAAATGATCCTGCAGAAACAAAGACCTCCAGAAGAACCTGAGCAGCCCAAAGAGCCCTAGGAAGGTGTGCCAGCAACAGCAGCCACTTGGCTTCCTCCACTATCTTTTGATCAGGGTTTTATGCATTGTTCAGCTGAGATGCTTCAAGAAGCTAAGTTATTCATGATCAGTTCCTGCTCAGTAAAGGCTATGACACACACAGAGGCTGAGTGGCTGGGCCTGCTGTGACCCCACCTCACAGTATCACCAAGGTTGGAAGAGACCTCAAAGCTCATCCAGTCCAACCCATTACCACAGCCCTCCAGACCAGACCATGGCACCAAGTGCCACGTCCAAACCTGCCTTGAACACCTCCAGGGACGCTGACTCCACCACCTCCCTGGGCAGCCCATTCCAGCAGGCAATGACTCTCTCAGGCAACAACTTTCTCCTCACCTCCAGCCTAAACTTCCCCTGGCACAGCTTCAGACTGTGTCCTCTTGTTCTGCTGCTGCTTGCCTGAGAGAAGAAAGCAACCTCCTGCTGGCTACAAGCACCCTGCAGGTAGCTGCAGACAGCAAGAAGGTCTCCCCTGAGCCTCCTCTTCTCCAGGCTAACCAATCCCAGCTCCCTCAGCCTCTCTCCATAGGGCTGTGCTCCAGGCCTCTCCCCAGCCTCGTTGCCCTTCTCTGGACACACTCAAGCACCTCAATGTCCTTCTTCAATTGAGGGGCCCAGAACTGGACACAGGACTCAAGGTGTGGCCTAAGCAGTGCAGAGTACAGAGGAAGAATGAGCTCCCTGTTCCTGCTGGTCACACTATTACCTCAACTGTGCTGCTGGAGGCTTGGCTATCAAGGCAAGAGTTGAGAGCAGAGCAGAGCCCTGCAGACAGCATCCATAGCTGTGGGGATGAGGTCACTCAGCTCCACTCTCTGCTGCCTGTGCCCTGCCCCAGCCAGGGTTTCTACTATCTAAGCAATATTCTGGCTAACACAAGCAGGAGAGAGACCAGAGCAGGAACAACAACAACAAAAAGCATTACAAAGCTCAGTGCCCAGCAAGTGTCTCCTGCAGGGGGGGGCAGCTCTGGCTCCCACCACCTCCCATCCCCATGCATTTTCCTGGCATGGATCTGGCAGGCCAGGGCCAGGGACTCATCCTCAGCAGCAGATAGGTCCCAGAGCTCAGTGGAAAAACCCCAAATCCCTTCACAATGGGGCTGATGCCTCCAGCAGCAGAGTGACAGCACCTCTGCTCCGTGACTCAGAAAGCAAAGGTTGGAGGAAGCTGATTTCTAACCTGGATGGCAGCCATCCCAGGACAATTTACGTAACTGCTGTTCCAGAAAGGTCTCCTGGGCTTCCTGGCAGTGCCACCTTGCCCAGGAGAGGCTAAAACTTTCTCTTTGGGCCTCTACCCTTGGTGATTTTAACTGCAAGGTGCGAAACGTTCCTCAAGCCCTGACTCCTCTCTGCTGTGGGATCCTCTAAGGTCTGGCCCAGGCAATAGCAGGCAGGTGTGGAGGTGGAGAACATCCTTCTCATCCTCCTCTCTGGAGTCACCTGCAGGCAGCTGCTCACCCTGGCACACAGGCAGTAAGCTGCTATGGTCCCACTTGTGATCCTGAGACGCAAGCAGGCTGATCTGCAGAAATCTCACCTGCAAGCAGCTCCTGACCCCGTGCTAGAGCCCTGGCCAAGGTGAGATGGGGGAAGGGGACGGCTCAGAAGCCAGAGGCAGAGCCTCCAGTTTCAGTTTGCAGTTAGTGCAACGGGGAAAACAGTTCCCTGCTGCTGTCCTGACCCTTGGGGCTGGTAAACGCACCGGAGCCCTCCCGGCTGCCCCGCAGGGATCCCGCGGTGGGGACACGGCGCCTGCCTGGCACTTGGCAGACCTGGCATTGAGGAGTAAATGAATCTCGCCCACAGCATTCACTGCCCCCGGGCGCTGGCATGAGCTGCCTCCCACTGTGTTGTGTTTTCTGGCCTTCCAGGCTATCTTCTGGCTTCGTCAGAGAGAAACCGCAAATCAAAAGCCCTGTCTGCCAGCAACATCCTCCACCCTGCCCCCGGGCACACGACGTGGCTTCGGGAATTGTCACCAAGCTGCTGCAGGACTTCCCTTCTCTCCCACCTTCAAGCACAAACCCATCCTCAGGACTCAAGTGATGCTTCAGAGCAGATGTCCCCAGCCCCTGGGACCCTCGGGCCGGCCGTTTGCCACCAGCAGCACAGAGGGACCCTGGGCACAGCACCCCACACACATAAGGGGGTGCAGCTCCTCTAGGAGCTGCATCTGGCTGGTGAAAATGAGTCAAGCTTCCCCCTGCCCACCAGCAGACCCCCCTGTCACTGCAGCAGCAGCGCAACACTGTCTGCACTCCAAGAGGAGAGCTCTTAAGAGGCAATTGTGAATAGGAATGAGCAAATCTGACCCACGAACCATTGTGTGACCTCTCCCGGCGCGATGCAGGAGTGTGGCAGCATCNGATTTGGATGAGAAGATGTTTAAGTAAAGAGTGCCAGAGGCAAAGAGCCTCAGCTGGTTGCTCTGCGACGGCTGCAAACTGCTCCAAGCTGTCCCTTTATTCTGAAATGGCTGTGATGGGAGCCTGCAGATGTGGACAGCTGCTGCGCACCCTCCTGCACAGCTGGCTTTGAGCTCTTCAATAGAAGGAAAAGAGCAAAGCAGGAGGGAAGAGCAGACAGACACCCAGCCAAGAGCAGACACCCACACAGCCAAGTGACTCGGGACTGCGATGGGACTGGGACCAGGGGCCGGTGGGCAGCCCCGAGGAGAAAGCTCCCAGATCCCAGACATTTATTCCCTGGGCCTTCAGCAGGGATTGTTCTGTGTCTGGGAGGAGATTCAGGAGATCACAGCTCAGGCTCCACAAACGACCAAAGCCTGCCAGGGCAGCACCGGAGCCGGGAAGCCCGCGGGGCACACATCGAGCCGCGGGCACCGCAGAGCTCCAGGCGCCACTGAACGCTCCCACATCCCCGGTTACCGAACCAGGTCCCCCCTGGGGAAACCGCAGCCGAGGAGCTCCCGGAGACTGCACCAGGCGCACGCCATGCACATAGCGAGCCCCGAGCCGCGCACGGCGCCGGCCGCCCGTGACCCCCGCACACCGCCGGGCTGCGGAACCCCACCCCGGGGAACTACACATCCCAGGGGCTCACCGCAGCCCCCGCAACCGGGAACCACACACATACCCGCACCCCGGTGCTCCTACCGACAACCCGGGCAGCGGACAGCCCCGGTTAGCCGTGACTCTCCCCGCCTCATCCCCGGTGCCACCGAACACCCCCACCTCCGGGGGTCCCCGCAGCCAGGAGCGGTTCCGGCGCACGTACCGAGCTCCGCCGTGCACACGCCGAGCCCCGGGCAGCGTCTACCTCCGGCCAGCCACAATCCCCCGACCCCAGCCCCGGGCTACCGAACCGAGGGTCACCGCAACCGGGAGGGTCCCGCCAGGGCGGGGGGAGGCCGGACCGGGCGCTCCTTTGTTCGGTAGAGACATCCCCCGCACACCGCCGCCTCCACCCGCAACCCCGGAGCCCCCTCCCCGCCGCCGGTAAGGGCCGGTGCCCCGCTCACCTCCGTGTCCAGCGGCACCAGCTCCATGTTGGGCCAGGGC
>VWZE01012282.1:146589-165258 GCA_013396675.1 Eubucco bourcierii | reverse complement strand
CTGCCTATGGCAGGGGGTTGGAACTAAATGATCTTTGAGGTCCCTTCCAACTTTCCCATTCTCTGTTTCTATGACTTGACAAAAGACAGAGGTGCTGAAGCTTTATGGAGCAGTCACTTCTTTAGGCTGGAAGAAAAAAGACAGCTCTAAACCCATGGGTACACAGCACCCAAATCAAAACAAATTATCCTGCCTGCTGCTTTTAATAAAGCAGCATATTAAAGAGGCTGGAGAGGGCACAAACAACCTGTGCATGATGATTGCCTTCATCTCTGCAGCTGCTTTTCACAGGGTTGGGAGGGACCTCTGGAGATCATCAGGTCCAACCCCCCTCCCCCTGCCAAGGTCCACCCAAAGAAGGTCACACAGGAACACATCCAGGCAGGCTGGGAATCTCTCCAGAGCTGGAGACTCCACCACTTCCCTGAGCAGCCTGTCCTAGGGCTCCATCACCCTAACATTCAAGAAGTTCCTCCTCATGTTACCATGATTAAAGGCTGGGAGAGGATTTGGCTGAGGTTTCTCTGCAGGATGCTCAAAATGATCCTAAAGCTCCCCAGAAAGCCTCTGTAACAGCACAGCACAACACTTCAGCAGCAGTGCTGGGCAGACAAGGTAAGGCTCCTCCATGCCCAGCTGCAGGACTGGCACAGAAGCCATCTCCCTGCTGAGAGAAGCTGCTGCCAGCCAGAGCTCCCCTCAGCTCCTGCACCAGCTCACGCTGAGGCATCCTTGATGAGCAGAAAGTGGAATGTGCCACACGAGGCTGCTGGCAAGCCCAGGGCAGGATGTCTGCCTAGGAGAAATGAGGCAGTGGTCTCCCTCAGGGGTTATTTCCTAGTCAAAGAAGAGCTATAAAAAGCATATCCTGAAAGCAGGGTACAAAGGGAGGGTTGTCTGAGGAGCAGAGGCTGCTGTTTGGGTGAGTGTCACAGCTAAACACAGTGATTAAAACCTTTACTGCTGCTGTTCTGAAGCAGCTGCAGGGCTGCTGCTGAGGTGCTCAGGCACTCTGGACCAGCTGGGCAGCACTGCATTTGCTGCAGCTTTAGTTTAGGTTTAAAAACATCAAATCCCCCTCCAATACAACTGGAGATGGTTGGGTTTGGGGTTTTTTGCCTCAGCAGCTGGGTGGCTTTTGCTGTGCAACGATTTCCTTCCCAGAGAGGTCGACAACAGCCATTAGCCAGACAGCCCCACACAAGCATCTCCCCACACTGCTCCATATCCACACCACCAGACCCCAATTTCCCCTCATTAGTCCCAAAGCTGCCTAAGTGATTCTCCACCTGAGCAGCAAACCAAAGCTCCACAGCTCCCTTTCACCGCAGCCAGGGAGCATCTCTCTCTTTCACAGCCTGCTTCACAAACTGTGCTGCTTTTACACATATAAGGAGATGTGAGAAGCCTGCAGGCACGGGAGCTGGTGAGGCTGAGCCCCAGTTTGCAGACTTGTGTAATCTGCTTTGTCTTTGCGCTGAGGCAGTCCTTTAATTGGAGCCGGCAGCAGCCCTCTCTGTGCTGATCAGTTCTGTCCTTCTTTGTCACCCCCTCCCCCGGCACGGACTGGGAAACTGAGTCACGTTTGCTAGAGGCTGGCAGGGCAGAGCTTGAACCCTGTGTCCTGTCTCCTAATCCCCAGCTCAACTCAGGATCTCATTTCCTTGCCTCTGCTGCTTTGTTTTCCCTCTGCCAAGGGAGGGAGATGATAGATCACCTTGTTTTGATCCCAGGGGCACGTTTTTCCCTTCGTGTGCTACAAACAGCACATTGCAGAGGCAAAGCAGGAGCCCTGCACGCGAGGAACCTTGGCTGCCTTTAGCAGAATTGGTTTGGGGTTTTTTTTTGTGCTTTTCTGACCCATTTCTTTCCCTTCCTCAGCCCCGGCTGCAGCTGCCTCAGATGCCAGCGTTTCCCAAGGCAGGTCCAGGCAGTGGCTGGAATGCAGGAACCGCACCACGGCAGGCAGTGGGTTGAAGAGCTCCGAGGGAAGCACAACTCAGGCTGCTCTCCTTCCACCGAGTGGGGTTTGTGCAGACTGGAGGTGAAGAGCAATCACCTTTAACCCCTGCAGTGCCCCTGCGGGGTGAGCAACTTGCACCTCTGAAGGTGTTTACCAGACCTGGAACCCTTCTCTTTGGGCAGAAGATACTGCAGCTTGCTAAGGGCACTTCTGCTTTAAACCACCCATCCATGCACCAGCGCTCTGCAACATCTGCCAGGGAGCCCCTGGCTGAAGCACGCAGAGCTGAAGCCAGGGTAAGGTTTTGCTAAGCAGGGCTGATGCAGCTGTTGGCTGCAGGGAAGAGGCTTCAGCTGTGCGTTCTGCACCTCTCAGGAGCCCTGAGCTGCAGCCAAGAGGTGCTTTGAGGAGAGGGACCCGGCAGAGCCGTGGGAAGGCAGGGGAGGTGCTGGGGAAGGAGCTGCGAGGCAGCCAGGCCCTATCTGCTGGTTGTCATGGAGACAATCGCTGCCGCTCTCCCGGAGCAGTTCCCTTCCCTTTCCTGGATGCAAATAAAACCAGCAGAGGTCTGCTCCGGTTCCTATGCAGAACACAACCCCTGGCACCCAAATAAAAGGAGCAAATAATGTGGTTGAGACCCCTGACACCTCCTCCTACCACCGTCTGAGGGGAGCATGGGAGGCAGCTTTCTGAACTGCATAAGCCTCATCATACTCTGCCCAACTGCCTTCAGCTCTGCCCTAACCTTTGGCTGCTTCCTAGCCCTCAGAGGAGCTGTTTCCACAGCCCCTTCAGCCTTTGCTCTCCTTTCAGCCTTTTGGATTGGTGACAAACTGCCAGGGACTTGGACTCTGCTGCTGGCACATACTTGCTGCTGGCCCATGCTTGCTGCTGGCCTTGGCACGCACACACCTGGGCTCCAGTGCCTTCAGCTCCCTGCTCTGAAGGAAACTGAGAGGTCAAATGTGGCTCAAACCACACCTGGAAAAGGCTTTGACAAAGTTTCCACAACACCCCCTCCCTGGAAATGCTCAAACAGACTGAGAGAGTTGGGGCTCTGCAGCCTGGAGAAGAGAAGGCTTTGAGGAGACCTTAGAGTAGCCTTCCAATATCTGAAGGGGGCCTACAGGAAGGCTGGGGAGGGACTATTGCCAAGGTCTTGCAATGCCAGGACAAGGGGCAATGGGTTTGAACTGGCAGAGGGGAGATTTAGACTGGATGTTAGGAGGAAGTTGTTTGCAGTGAGGGTGGTGAGACACTGGCACAGGTTGCCCAGGGAGGTTGTGGCTGTTCCCTCCCTGGAGGTGTTCATGGCCAGGTTGGATGAGGCCTTGAGTGACCTGTGCTAGTGGGAGGTGTCCCTGCCTATGGCAGGGGGTTGGAACTGGCTGAGCTTTGAGGTCCCTTCCAACCTTCCCATTCTATGATTCAAAGCCAGGCTGGATGAGACCCTGAGCACCCTGGGCTTGCAGAGGGTGTCCCTGCCCATGGCAAGGAGATGATTCTTAAGGTCCAACCCAACCAACTGTATGATTCTACAATACCAAATAGCAATGAGTGCTCTGGTTTTGTTACAGCAGGTCTGCAGCACAGGTGCTGAGCTGGAGCCAGCTACCCAGCAAATTTTGATTGCAATTAGCAGAGAGATTTGTTTGCAGTTTGCTCCAGTGCAGCCCTGTGGGAGGGAGTGATAAACTTGAAAGGGAAAACTCTTAGAGACTGTAAACAGCAGTGGAGCTGCCAGGCCTGCTTGGGGACTGTCCCCTGGCCAGGGAGAAAGCTGAGCAGACAGAAGTGCTGAGCACACTGAGGGTGTTATGGTTTAAGAACTTGTAATGCAGTGATGGAGCTTTTCAGTGGGTACAATGAGCTGCCCTCCCTCTGTGCTACTCACACAGCACACAGGGCCCAGTTTCTCCAGAGAGGGTGAGGCAAAACAAAAGCAGATTTCAACAGAAACCCAGCTCCAGCAAGAGGGAAATAGAATCATAGAATGGGAAGGTTGGAAGTGACCTCAAGGATTTTCTAGTTCCAACCCCCTGCCATAGGCAGGGACACCTCCCACTAGCACAGCTCACTCAAGGCCTCCTCCAACCTGGCCTTGAACACCTCCAGGGAGGGAGCAGCCACAACCTCCCTGGGCAACCTGTGTCAGTGTCTCACCACCCTCACCGTGAAAACTTCCTCCTGACATCCACTTTCAATCTCCCCTCTGCCAGTTCAAACCCATTGCCCCTTGTCCTGTCATTCCCAGACCTTGTCAATAGTCCCTCCCCAGCCTTCCTGTAGCCTCCTTCAGATATTGGAAGGCTACTCTAAGGTCTCCTGGAAGCCTTCTCCTCTCCAGGCTGCAGAGCCCCAACTCTCTCAGCCTGTCCTCATAGGCATTCCAGACTTCATGGTCTCAAGCCTACATCATGCAACTGAACAAGTCTCATCCTGCTGAGAAAGGGCACAGACAAATACCCATCCCCAGTTACCCCAGCCTGCAGCTTGGGATGTTCAGAGTGGAAAAGCAACAACAACAACAACAAATATTTCAGCATGGGCAGTGAATTCCCCAGAAATCCTGTCCAGAAGCCTGAAGACCTCCAGGGAGCTCCTTTCCTTAGAGGAAGATGCAAACTCCAGTTCTGAGCTAAGACCAGCAGTGTTCAACTTCTCTTACAAAACAGACTGATGCACACACACAGCCAGCCTTGAAAATCCAAAAATAAACCAGAGAAATAAATGTCCAAGGGATGAGAAATGATCCTGATTGGAAATATTTTGCCCTAATGTCCAAATTGTGTTAGAGAGGAAGACACAACACGAGCAAGATTTTTTTTTTGAGAGGGCTGTGGGAAAGAGGCAGCTTCCCCACCTGGGGAGAGAGGAGCAGGTCCCTGACTTCTCTGCTAATAATAAATGATTTCTTAATTGTTTTCTGTGTTTTGAAGATGGTAGAAGGCAGCACAGACCTGACTCAGCTGGCTGACAGGGTCAGGTAGCAGATAAATCTGCACAGTGCTCAATGGCTTCCTTGTTGGGGAGGGAACAAAAGGTACAACCAGGGCAGGGAGGGCAGAAACCCAAGTACCTGGTAGAAGAAAATCTCTGTATCCCTTCCCAGCACTGCAAACCCCCAGATTCAGAAGGCACTGAGGCTCTTCAGCATTCTGCAGAGCTGCACACCTGACAGCAGCCTGTGACCAGCTCTGAAGGTGCTGGGGGGCCTGGAGCAGCTCTGTGAGGAGCAAGGGCTGAGACCCCTGGGGCTGAGAGCCTGCAGAAGAGCAGCCCCAGAGGGGATCTGAGCTCAAGGATCTGCGTGGGGCAAGAAGATGAGGTCAGACTCTGCCCAGAGACAGGAAAAAGGTTGAGGGGCACCAACTGGAACCCAGGAAAAGTTCCAACTGAACAGAAGGAGAAAATTCTTTGGTGTGAGGGTGTAGAGCCCTGGAGCAGGCTGCCCAGAGAGGTTGTGGAGTCTCCTTCTCTAGAGATCTTCCAACCCTCCTCAGCCATTGTGCTCCTGGGCAAGCTGCTGTGGGTGCCCTGCTGGAGCTTGAATGATCTCCAGAGGTCTTTTCCAGCACCCTCCCAGTAGGAGATGAATATCCTGTGCCTGCAAGCCCAGTGTAAGATATAGGTGGGAACAGGGGTCCGGGTGTTGGAAATGGGAGACTGAATAACATCCAACACAACATTTAGCTCCAAAGTCTTCTCTGGGGTATGCTCCAGCCCTTAAAATAGCACAAGCAGCAGGGTGCTGCTAGCTGTTAACACTCGGTGACACCACACACTTGTTGAAAGATAATATTGATCAGCAGAGATGGAGAACAGGCTCTTTGGCAGCTGCTTGCCAGCTCCTTGGAAATCAATATGGGTGGGAGTTAATTACCAAGGGACAAATGTCCCTCCTAGAGGATCAGCAGCTCACTGCTGGCACAAACTCACTCGCTGCTAGGAGGTGTCCTGCAGGAGAAAGGTGGAGGAATGGCCAGGTCTGAAAATCACAGTCTCACAGTATCACCAAGGTTGGAAGAGACCTCAAAGCTCATCAAGTCCAACCCATTCCCACAGCCCTCCAGACCAGACCATGGCACCAAGTGCCACGTCCAAACCTGCCTTCAACACCTCCAGGGACGCTGACTCCACCACCTCCCTGGGCAACCCATTCCAGCAGGCAATGACTCTCTCAGGCAGCAACTTTCTCCTCACCTCCAGCCTAAACTTCCCCTGGCACAGCTTCAGACTGTGTCCTCTTGTTCTGGTGCTGCTTGCCTGAGAGAAGAAAGCAACCTCCTGCTGGCTACAAGCACCCTGTAGGTAGCTGTAGACAGCAAGAAGGTCTCCCCTGAGCCTCCTCTTCTCCAGGCTAACCAATCCCAGCTCCCTCAGCCTCTCTCCATAGGGCTGTGCTCCAGGCCTCTCCCCAGCCTCGTTGCCCTTCTCTGGACACACTCAAGCACCTCAATGTCCTTCTTCAATTGAGGGGCCCAGAACTGGACACAGGACTCAAGGTGTGGCCTGAGCAGTGCAGAGTCCAGGGGGAGAATGAGCTCCCTGCTCCTGCTGGCCACACTCTTGCTGATGCAGGCCAGGATGCCATTGGCCTTCTTGGCCACCTGGGCACACTGCTGGCTCAAAATCATCTCTGCAGAGGCTGGAATGGATGGGTTTGAGCACCACCACTAATTAGAAATTAATTGCTGAGTGAAGTGAAAGGGTCACATCAGGAAGCAAAGAAAGAACAGGGCAAAGCAGCTCCTGCAGAGCAGTGCTTAGCTACCCCTCATGCTCCTGCTGTTCTTTCTGGGGTAAGGACTGGGTTATTTGCCTCCCAGCTGAAGCAATTCTATGATCTTACACTGGCAAAGATCTCTGAGTTCACCGAGTCCAACCACTGACTTGACACCTCCATGGTCAATAAACCACATCTCAGAGCCACAAGACCCCAGTGTGGGTGATGCTGGAGGAACCTCTGTGCTGTGCAGGCACCCAGGCATGGGGAGCTGCTGCTGGGGTGCTGCAGAGGAGGGCAAAGCTGCCCCTGCCCTGCCCTCACCTCAGCCTGGCCGTGAGGAGCTGCCTGCCCTGACATTTCTTCACCCTGTGCAGTACTCCAGCACCTTTGGCTTCAGAAACACCAATCCCTGAGCCTCTCCCTGCTCCAGTGCACAAAGGCACAAAGCCAGGGCTGAGCACACAGCATGAGCAGGACCTTGGGATGACATTGGGGGGGGTTTATCTTAACCAATCTGTTTGCTCATGCGTGGGAGCCAGGCACTGCTCAGAACAGGACCTAGCTAGGGCCAGTGCACTTCAGACCAAGGTTGCTCAGGGGGCTGGGGGCTGCCAGTCCCACCAGCTCTGGCACTGACCAGAGAAAAGAGCTACAAGTTGTGCCAGGAAATGTTCAGGTTGGATATCAGGAAAATTTCCTTCCCAGAAAGGGTTTTCAGGCACTGAAACAGGATGGTGGCGGAGTGCCCATCCCTGGAAGCATTTCAAAGCCACCTGGATGTGGAGCTGAGGGATGTGGTCTAGTGACAGTGGTGGGACTGTGAGCTCTGGGTGAGCAGTTGGACTGGATCTCAGAGGCCTCCTTCAACTTCCACAAAGGGTCTGGTAGCATCCCCAGTTCTGGGCTAAGTTGTTCCCCTTCCCAAACCCAACCAGGAGCCCAGCTGAAGGCTGCCTGCTCCTTGCTTAGCTGATAGAAACTCTCCCTTTGCTGGGTTAATCAACAACCCAAACTTCCCATGCAAAGGGCTGAGAGCCCTGCTCTGCTCACTTTGCTGAGCACTGAGCAATCACTGCAGGTTTGTTATCTGGGACCTAGCAGGGAATGGTGACAGAGTCTGGGGATAAAACCTGCACCACCTTTGCCAGTGTGCTGCACTTTCAGGTGTGCCTGACACATTTCATTTCCATGTTTGCTATGTGGAATGCCAAAGCATTTACACTTGTGACTGGAAATCTCTGCCCTCTGCTTTTGCCTTATCATTCACAGGGTCAGGATTTGCCCACTTCATCCAATAAATGCAAAATGCCCTGCCCCTGTGGGTGCAGAACCCCCCCTGCCCCAAGCAGGCAGTGAGAAGTGAGGACAAGGACTGAGTTTGACTTACCAGGAGCTCATCTTTCCACTTTGCATCCACTTCAAGGAAGTATCAGGAAGGTGTCAAGTGCCTCAGATCCATCCTCACCAGCTGTAGGAAGCAGTCACTTCCTTTCCAGCTTTGCAGGCTGCTCCTTGGTAAAGGTAAATATGAGAAGCATGCCTTAGGAGGAGATAACCCAAGTGAGGCTGAGGGGTTGCATCATGGCAAAGGTGAAGGAAATGCAGCTCTCTGCAATGCCAGGCATTGCTTCAGCCTGGGATGTGCTCTGGGGTGGCATCCTGTGAGACTGAGACTAGGGAAAGCTGCTGGTGAGCAAAGGGAGCACAGGATACAGGGCACAGCATCAGGACAGTCACACAGGGTCAGGCTTTGGAGCAGTCCTGAGAAGGAGCACAAAGATTGCAACCTGAGTTCCTCAGTTCAGCTGGGAGGGAAGCAGCACACACTCCAAAAAGGGAAAGGAGAGGTGACCAAAGGCACAGGAAGCTGTTCAGTGAAGTAGGAATTCTTTGAGCCATCTGAGTTATTTTGTAATCTCAGGCTGAAGGTTCACCAATTAAAGGAGTTCATATCAACAAGCCTGGAAGTGACCAGGCCCATACTACACCTTAGGATCACAGGATAATAGAATCATAGACTCACAGAATCCTAGAATCAGTCAGGATTAAAAGGGACCACAAGGATCAGCCAATTCCAAACCCCCTGCCATGGGCAGGGACACCCTACCCTAGATCAGGCTGCCCACAGCCTCAGCCAGCCTGGCCTTAAACACCTCCAGGGATGAGGCTTCCACCACCTCCCTGGGCAACCCCTGCCAGGCTCTCACCACTCTCATGCTCAAGAACTTTCTCCTCACCTCCAGCTTTGCTCCATTCCCCCAGTCCTGTCACTACCTGGTAGCCTAAAAAGTCCCTCCCCAGATTTCTTGTAGCCCATTTCAGATCCTGGAAGGCCACAAGAAGGTCACCTGGCAGCCTCCTCCTCTCCAGACTCAACAGCTCCAACTCTTTCAGTCTCTCCTCACAGCAGAGCAGCTCCAGCCCTCTGAGCATCCTCGTGGCCCTGCTCTGGACACACTCCAGCATCTCCACATCCCTCTTGTCCCAGGAGCTCCAGAACTGGATGCAGCACTCCAGGTGAGGTCTCAACAGAGCAGAGCAGAGGGGCAGAATCCCCTCCCTGGCCCTGCTGCCCACACTGCTCCTGCTGCAGCCCAGGCTCTGGTTGCTCTCTGGGCTGCCAGTGCACACTGCTGGCTCAGGTTGAGCTTCTCCTCCACCAGCACCCCCAAGTCCCTCTCCTCAGGGCTGCTCTCCAGCCAGGCACGGCCCAGCCTGAATTGGTGCTTGGCATTGCCTCGACCCAGCTGCAAGACCTTGCACTTGGTCTTGTTGAACCTCATGGGCTTGTGCCCACCTCTCCAGCCTGCCTAGGTCCCTCTGGATGGCATCTCTGCCCTCCAGCCTGTCTGCTGCACCACACAGCTTGGTGTCATCAGCTGCACTCAATGCCTCTGCCCATGGCACCCACAAAGATGTTGAACTTTCTTAAACCTGGGGTTAGCATAAAGTTCCTCTGCCCCAGCTAAGGACAGAGGAGATGGATGGTGGCAGCTCCAGCTTAGGCTTAAACCTGCAGGGCATGTGCCAGAGCAGCTGCAATAACTGCCCCAGGAGGACAAGCCCTGGTCCAGAGACTCTTAAAATAGAATTTGGGAAGCCTAAGTTCAAAGGCTTCCGAGAGCAGGGAGAGGATCCTGAGAGGTGTCAGCTGCCTGTAAACCGATGATGAATGGAGCACTCTGCCTGCATTCCCCGCAAAACCATCCCAAAAATTGGAAAGCACTCGGCCCACTGTGGCTAAGCACACAGCAGGGAGGCTCGGGGGGTGCTGGGGGGATGCTCAGGAGGTTGCTGTTCGCCTCATACTCACCCGCGGAAGGTGGTAGAGCCGCGGAATGTCCGCTTGGAAGAGACCTCCGAGATCACCCAGCAGGCCGACAGAGGTCGAGCACCTCCCGAAGCCCAGGGTCAGGCAGGGCTGGGCAGGCTCGCAGGGGCTGCGCTGGGCTGCTGCCGGCCGCGGGCTCGCCAGCGCCAATTCCGCGTTTCCTGGTACCACCGTGTGGTGAAGGGCAGCAACAGGCTGCTAATCAGCGCCGTGTTAATGAGCTAAGCAGCGCCAAGCAACCCCCCACCACCATCCCGAGCTCACCGGGCTGTGGCAAGGACCCTCCATCCAGAGGGACCTAGGCAGGCTGGAGAGGTGGGCACAACCCCATGAGGTTCAGCAAGACCAAGTACCGAGGTCCTGCAGCTGGGTCAAGGCAATGCCAAGCACCAATCCAGGCTGGGCAGTGCCTGGCTGGAGAGCAGCCCTGAGGAGAGGAATTTGGGGGTGTTGGTGGAGGAGAAGCTCAACCTGAGCCAGCAGTGTGCACTGGCAGCCCAGAGAGCAACCAGAGCCTGAGCTGCAGCAGGAGCAGTGTGGGCAGCAGGGCCAGGGAGGGCATTCTGCCCCTCTGCTCTGCTCTGTTGAGACCTCACCTGGAGTACTGCATCCAGTTCTGGAGCTCCTGGGACAAGAGGGATGTGGAGATGCTGGAGTGTGTCCAGAGCAGGGCCACGAGGATGAGCAGAGGGCTGGAGCTGCTCTGCTGGGAGGAGAGGCTGAAAGAGTTGGAGCTGTTGAGTCTGGAGAGGAGGAGGCTGCCAGGTGACCTTCTTGTGGCCTTCCAGGACCTGAAGTGGGCTACAAAAAAAAAAGCTGGGGAGGGAACTTTTAGGCTACCAGGTAATGACAGGACTGGGGGGAATGGAGCAAAGTTGGAGGTGAGGAGAAAGTTCTTGAGCATGAGAGAGGTGAGAGCCTGGCAGGGGTTGCCCAGGGAGGTGGTGGAAGCCTCATCCCTGGAGGTGTTTAAGGCCAGGCTGGCTGAGGCTGTGGGCAGCCTGATCTAGGGTAGGGTGTCCCTGCCCATAGCAGGAGGTTTGGAACTGGCTGATCCTTGTGGTCCCTTCCAACCCTGCCTGATTCTATGATTCTTAGGAGGTGCCATCAGGCTGCCAAATCCAGCCTTGCCCTGCCAGCTTATTTCTGCCAATCCAAAAATTCTCTTTGTGAGGAGATAGTTAAAAACCATTCAATAGCTTTAAGAAAAGGAACAGAAGAGCCCTGCCCCCTCCCCCCAGCAGCCTTCTCAAGCACACTTACTGCAGCTCTTTATTAGTTGGTGTCTCCTCCTCATCAGCCCCAATCACCCTGAGATCATCTCCCCCTGTGCTGTGTCCTTCCCAAGCCTTACAATCGAGGGCAGCCTCACCCTGTAAAGTGTGAATTTAACCCCAGCTCCCTTCCAGCCCCAGGAGCTGCAGGGTAAGGACCCATTCCTCACAAATCCTGGGCAGCAACAGGAGTCCCTGGGCAGGCCACTGCCATATCTGGGATGACTGAAGGACAATGAAATCTCTGTGCCATCAAGCTGGGTGATCCTCCTGGCACAAATGATCCTGCAGCTTGGTAATCCCTGGCTGTGCTCCCTGAGATGAGTCCCTTTGCCTTCCCTGCTCCTTGCCACCCCCACCCCTGGCAGGGCTCTGCTGAGGGCAGCAGCAGGCTGTCACTTTTTCCACATATCATTGAGCTCTCTATGAGTCCAGGATGAAATCTGCTGCAGGAGGAAACCATCCTGAAACTCAAAACCTTTTATCTGAGTGCCTGGCACTGGGAGGAGCAGGGACAGGAGTTTGTTGTTCTTGAGGGATCCTCCCAACACGATCCAGATTACTTCTTCTTAAGAGGTTTATTTTTTAGGCCAATTCATTGAAAGGAAAAACATGTCTGGGGGAAAGGAGGTTCTGCAGGACCGTGGGAAGTGACTCATTGGCCTGCAACTAGCTCCTGGTAACTCCTTCTCAGTTTTAATTGCCACTGAGCAAACTGCATTGGGGGAGAAGAGCAGCCCCAGAGGGGATCTGATCCATGCTCAGCAAGAGCTAAAGGGTGAAGGACAAGAGGCTGGGGCCAGACTCTGCTCAGTGCTGTCCAGGGACAGTGCAAGGGGCACAAATTAGACCCCAGGAGGTTCCACCTGAACAAGAGGAGAAACTTCTTTGGTGTGAGGGTGCTGGAGCCTGGAGCAGGTTGCCCTGAGAGGTTGTGGAGTCTCCTTGTCTGGAAAGCTTCCAACCCTCCCTGGGCATTGTGATCCTGAAGAAGAGTGCCCAAAGCACAGAGGATGATGTCCCCCATGAGACAAATTCCTCAGCAGGATGCTTGACCAAGGCCCAGGATGCAGGCAGCCCTGGCAGCACTGCTTGTCCCTACACCTGTGTTTTTACCTGGATTTAGGGCACTCCACACTTACCAGCTGCAGGTGGGAACTGGTCTTGTGTGCTCCCAGGAGCTTTGTCAGCACTCAAATCTTCCCCTTGATTTAAAACAGGATGCTCCCTGCCTTTGAAGCTGCACATTGCTGCACACCACTGGTACCCTCCAGCTCTCGCTTAGCTCCAACAATCAAGCTAAAGCACTCTCATGCAAAGCCCACCTGACAGCCCAGTGTTTTAACCACCCCCCCTCCAGCAGCATAAATCACATTCCCAGACAATAAACAGAGACAATTTTCCATGTAAAACGATTATGATTGAACAGAAAGACTTATTTTTAGCTGGGGGCCTTCTGGCAGCTGGAGATGCAGATTTGTGGCTGCCGTAACCGCCGAGTGTGCAGGGAGCACAGCACAGCCCTGCCTGCTCCTTAGCTTTTAATTTACAGAGCTAATTAGTTGGATTTACTGTCCTTAGCCTCCCTTCCCCACTGTTTGCTTAAGGAGAAAAAGATGAGCCCTGCATGTCGAGTCACAGGCAGCAGGCCAAGGGCTCCAGCACCAGGGCAGGTCCAGAGGGAAATTGATGGGAGGAGGCTCAGAGGCAGCAGAAAGTGCAGGAGGTGCTCCTGGGGTGGAGAAGGAACAGGCAGAGCCTGGCCAGGGCACAGATCCTGCGCAGGGGGACAGCACTTCTTGATGTTGAGGGGCTGGGGAGGGTGCAGAGAGAGCAACAAAGCTGGTGAGGGGTTTGGAGAGCAGGTCTGTGGAGGAAAGGCTGAGGGAACTGAGGTCGTTTGGTCTGGAGGAAAGGAGGCTGAAAGGAGACCTCATTGCTCTCAACAGCTCCCTGAAAGGAGGCTGGAGTGAGGCTGGGGTTGGTCTCTTTGCTCAAGGAGCTAACAACAGGACAAGAGACAGTGGCCTCAAGCTGTGCCCAGGGAGGTTTAGGCTGGAAGCCCAGGACTGGCCAAGGCAGGACAGGTGACTGCAAGGCTTCATCTTAGCTAATTGGAAAGGTTTAATTAAAGCATTAGATCCCTGCTTTTCAAACATGTAATTAAAGGATTATTTTAATGCAGTGATAATTACATTATGATGGTGATTTGGTGCAATCCCAATTTCACCTCCCAGAGCACTTTTACAGCATCACCCAAGCTGTACCCAAGTCCCAGACCACTCCACAGCTTCAGGGCTCCTCTCCTTCTGGCACCTGGAAATTCCCTCTGGGAAATCCCAGCTGCCACCAGCACCTTGTGCTTGGGGGTGCTCAGAAAATCCCAGCATGGTGTAGTTGGAAGGGACCTCTGGAGATCATCCAGGGCAACCCTCCTGCTCCAGCAGAGCACCCACAGCAGCTTGCCCAGCATCACGATGGCCAGAGGGGGTTGGAAGCTCTCATCAGAAGGAGGCTCCACAATTTCTCCAGGCAGCCTGCTCCAGGGCTCACACCAAAGAAGGTTCTCCTGTTCAGGTGGCACCTCCTGGCTTCCAGCCTGTGCCTATTGACCCTTGTCCTGTCCCTGGGCACCACTGAGCAGTCCAGCCCCAGCCTCTTGCCCCCCATAGCTCCTTTAGCTCTTGCTGAGCATTGCTCAGATCCCCTCTGGGGCTGCTCTTCTGCAGGCTCTCAGCCTTTGCTCCTCACAGAGCTGCTCCAGGCCCTACAGCAGCTTTGGAGCCTCCACTGGACTCTCTCCAATATTTCCCTGTCTCTCCTGAACCCAAACTGCTTTCACTGCCTGAGACAAGCGACCCCAGGACAAGGCAGAGCAAACCAGCGACAGTACCACAGCAGCCTCTTCGCTGTCCGCCCGCGGCCGGAGGAGGCTGCACAGCAGGGGCTGGCTTTGGCTCTGCCCTGCAGTGGTGTTAGGGCTCCTGTCGGTGCTCTTTCACTCCACACATCTCATTTCCCGCTCAGTCACTCCCCCAGCAGGGTCTGTATTTGATTAGAGGCAACAAGATTCGAGCTGAAGTGCAGAAACCCAACACATCATCAGTTTTATGGAGCCAGTTCTGGTTTCACTACCAGGAAAAGCTTACCAGAATTTACTTTTCCCCTCAGCAGCTGCAGGACTGCTCTTTTCTTCTCTCTTTTGCCCAATACTCCTTTTTTTTTTTTTTTAATAATGGAGAGGATTTCTCTCCACAGATTCCCTCACATGCTCCATGTTGGGCCTCCCAGTAAGCCAAGAGTTTCCAAACATCTGCAGCCATCTGGTTTTTTAAGGTAAGGAAATCTGGCTCTCACTTCACCATTAAGACTGAGTTAATGATCTGAATTAAGATGCTTCAAACAAATTCTTGGCCACTGCCTGGATACAAAGGCAGCCACAGGGACCTTGAATCGTTTTGGTTGGAAGAGAGCTTCCAGATCACTCAGTCCAGCCCTTAGCCCAGCACTGCCAGGCAATCACTAAACCATGGCCCTCAGCACCACATCTCCACAGCCTTGAAATCCCTCCCCAGGGTTGAAAACACTGCCCTGGGCAGCCTGGGCCAGGCCTTGATCAACCTTTCTGTGGAAGAAATTGTTCCTTGTGTGCAACCTTAAATCTCCCCTGGTGCAACTTGAGGCCATTTCCTCCTGTCCTATCACTCGTTCCTTGGGAGAAGACCCCCAACCTCGACTTGTCTCCAGCCTCCTTCCAGTTGTAGAGAACCAGAGCAACTCTCAAGTCTCCTTTTCCCCAGGCTGACCACTCCCTGCTCCCTCAGCTACTCCTCCCCAGCCCTGTGAAGGTTCTCCAAACCCTTCACCAGCTTTGCTACCCTTCTCTGCATCCACTGCAGCCCATTAATGTCCTTGTTGGAGTGGCCCAAAACTGACCCCATTATTTGAGGTGCAGCCTCACCAGTGGGCCAAGCCCCAGCACACAACACCCCGGCAAGCCTTCTCCTGCCACCAACCACAGCACAGACAAACCAGATGCTGTTTTAAGGTCCCTTCCATGAATCTGCAGAAGTGAGGGCATGAGCAACGTGCAAGGCATCAAGAACAGTCCAAGCCAAACCGTATCCAGCTTTATTAAAAGGTACTTTTCATAAACAGTCATGGCAATTTAGGCAGGACATGGGCTACAATCGGCAACATCGAACAACCGTCGAACTCCCCTCCCTTCACGGACTACCCAAAGGTACAAGAGGCTCTAAAACTGAAGAATCTTCATATTTGCAGAGGGAGAAAGTTTAGAGTGAGGGTGGACACTTTCACATTGAGCATGTTGTTTAACAACTCGGCACAAACCTACCCTGACTTGGAGAGGGAGGGAAGGGTACCGCGGGTTGGGTTTTCTTCAGCGCCATAGGAAAGAGGCAGCAGAGGCTCCCCCTTAGAGCCTTTTTATCCCTAATTAGACACCAGGAGTCCAGATCACTTGGCACCATGTAAGCAGTGAGGCCCCCAGATGCCAGTTTTGCTGTGTTTTGGAACATTAGGGTCTGTGGAAAAACCAAGGAGGGAGTGGAAGGAAAGGGAAGGTCTAACAAAGAGTGGGTGCGGAGCCAGCAACAGACATCCTGGGAGCTTTCATCTTCGCTCAGATGCTGATGTGCAGCACGAGGGAATCCCTTCCTCCTCCCAAAAATTGGGGGAAACCAGGAAAGATTTTCTTTTTTTTTTTTTTCCTTACTCCAATTTAGATTCTGAGAAACAGACTAAGTGACATTTGACACCCCACCCCCACCACCCCCTAAACACACACATCCCCTCCACCCCAACACAACAACGAAGCGGTCTGTGTGCTAACAACATAGCTTAAAAAAAAGTCAAACCAAAAAGTCTGCATTGTTATAAAACTTGATAAAAAATAGTATTTCAAACTGTACAGTCACCAGAAGTACACAGTTATCAAAAATTCACACATTTTTCTCACTTGGCTTCACCAGCACCTTCGGCTTTCTGTGCCTGCAAGAGGAAAGGAGGAAGGAATCAGCACACACCAGCAGCTGCTGGCTCTCAGCAGCCCTTCTGCCAACAGCAGCAATCTCACCCAGGCTGCACCACTAACAGAATCAAGTTCAACATCTGAAGCATCCCAAAAGGCAGCCCTGAAGTTGCTTTGTTAGATGTGGACTTTGTGTGTTCTCAGGACAAGGCCCAACAGTCACCTTCATGTGGCAACTCCAACCAGCAGACAGCTTTAACTCTCTACCAACCAGGCCCACACACCCTCCACACCTGCATATGTGGGGCCAGTGCCATGAGTAACAGCCCTAAGTAACTGTGCAGTAATTCCTCTTGTTAGCACAGGCCTGGGCCTGTCTGTGTTTGATAGGGAAGAACCAACAGCCTGATGTAAGACAAGCTGTCAGAGCTGCTGCTCTACCTGGTCTGTTTTGGCATCTCCATTTTCTGCAGGGTTGTTTCCCTCCTTGCCAGCATCAGCCTTCCCCTTCTTTCCCTTGGGCAACTTCTCACTCTTCTGCAAAGCAAAGGTTAAGATGATGCAAGGTGGTTGTTACAACAGCCAAGCTGTTGAGCCACAAGAATGCACCAACTCCAAGGGTGCAGCCCAATGCCTGCACTTGATCACCTTAAAGATTTTTTCCAACCTAAACCATGCCATGACTCCAGCACTGGATGGATGCTGGCCCAAAAGGAGCACAACACAACAATATTTGCACGTTTAAGGGACTGACAATTGTGCAGAGTCTTCACTTTGCCATTTTTTTTATTGCAAGCTTTGTAAAATTCTCACTTTTCAGCAGAGCTTTGTAGCAGTGAGGATGCAGCTCAGTATCATTCTGTGTGTTGGCATCCAAAGTTATTGGTTTTATTAGCCAGGTTGGATGAGGTCTTGAGCAACCTGGTCCAGTGGAAGGTGCAGAAGGAGTCCCTGCCCATGGCAGGAGGTTGGAACTAGATGATCTAAGGTCCCTTCCAACCCAAATCATTCTATGATTCTATGACAGGACAAATCTAAACTCACACCCATTTACCTTGGTTGACACAACCACTCACCTTTGGAGCTGCCTTTTTAGGTTTAGGCTCTGGCTTGGGAGGAGCAGGCTTCTGTAAGTGAGAAAAAAAACCCAACGACCTCCTTTTGTTATTCCATTCATTTTAAGAACTGCACACAACCCAAAAAAAGTAAACTGCTTTAGGAAAGCCAATCACAACAGTTGAAACTGAAGCATCCCTTTGTCAGTTATTCCACCACCCTCAAAGAACCACAGCACAGAGCAGGAACTTTCCATCCTTCCAGCTTCTCAAGCTGCTCAAGCTTTGAAACTGCCAAGGGTTGTGTCACCTCTGCTCAGCAAGAGAATATACTCACAGCAGATAACCTCGCTGACCTCCGTTGTGGCTGTTTGGAGAGGGGAAAAAAAAATTGAGTTTAATGTGATGGAAAAGGAGCTTTTGAAGACTCATGAAGCAGCTCTCACTTCAAAGCAGCAAAATCCCAGTTTTCAGTTCCATTTTCCCCCTATTCTCAACAAACTCTCATTTCAAAGTAGTAACCTCCCAGGATTTTAGTTCCCTTCCTCTCCCTCTTTCTCCAGATGCGTGGAACTATCCCATCTAAACCACTACTAATAGCTAACAATAATTAAGTTTACTCCCCACAATTAAGGTTAAGACACAGTTACTACTTTGACAACTCACAGTTAGTTAAGCCCAACCCTTCTTCTGCTCCCCAGTTGTTCTATTTTGATAAAGTTAAAGCTCATCCTCCAACATCCAACACTTTAGGATCAAACTTTCTCCAAACATTGAACTTCTTACCTCATCCTTAACTTTGGCCTTGTCGCCCTTGGTATCTCCTTCAGCCTAAGACGTAACACACAAGTTGGACCAACCCGTTAAGGGGAGCCAGGCTCAGCTCCCCCCACACCCACGCTTAGTTTTCATCCCCCCAATCCACAAAGGAACCGTTTCCAGCCCGCACCCGATGGGTTCCAGGTCCCAGCCTCAGGACTGTCCCCCACCTGCCCCCGAGCGCTCCGCAGGCCGCTGCGATTCGGGGGAAGGGTGGGAGGCACCCTCGGGTCCCCTCCTCCGTGGGATTCCCGGGGCGGGCCGAGGCGGAAGCCCCACAACGACCCACCCCGCAGCGGGGCGGGAGCAGGCACCTCCCGCCGGGGTGTGGGATGGAGATGAGGAGGGGGGACAGGGAGAGGCGGGGGCACAGCGCTGCCCCTTCAGGGAGGCCTCGCTCCCGCCCACCACTGCCCCCGCGGGGCGGCGGTTTTGGCGGCAAAGCCTCCCGGGCGCCAGCAGCGCGGCCGCTTCCCGCCCTTTCCCGCCCCGCCGGTGCTCCCCC
>VWZE01012282.1:133703-145273 GCA_013396675.1 Eubucco bourcierii | reverse complement strand
AGGTGAAAGAGATGTAAAGAGGAGGGAAGGAGATGGGAGAGGGGAAACGCACAGAAAAATCCACAACCCCAAAGCTCAAGAAAACGACACAAAAATATTCCCCACGGGTGATGCTACCTCCACCGAAGGGACTTGCAGAGTTGGGCTGCTTCCTGATGGAGCCATTCCTCATGCCTGGATGGGCACAATCCATTCCCTACAAACCCCACCAGGCTATAGACACTTCCCTGTGTTCCCAGCTGTGAACCTTTCCATGGAATCTCATCCAGGTTCTCATCCATTCCACACTTGCCCCCTAACTTTAGGGCTCAGCTGCAACAGGCGCAGTTTCCCAGTCATGCTGATTTCCCACACAACCCACCCCACCCCCACCCCCTCGCCATCTTCACCATATAAAGATGGATTAGGGAAGTTGGAATTCTGGTGGAAAGAAGCCTCTAGCCCCATTCCCACAACTCACAGTTTGCTGGAAAGATTCATTCCAGGAACTCAGGAGTTGCGCTGTGAGCCTGCAGCCCACCCTTTAATGAAGCAACACCTCCTGGGCACGTTGGTGTTCCACTGGGAGAGCTGGCACAGGTGGAATTCACAAGCTGCCAGCTCCCACAGGCCTTCCCCTACTCCACAATCACCTTTTTGCTCTTCCTGCTACAGGGATAGTTTTCCAAAGGGGATGAGAACCTTCCTTACAAAGCCTTTTGCAAACCAGACCCTTCCATTACCACACCTGTGACTTTGGGGAATGCCACCACTGCAGTTGGGGGTCACCTCCATCCCCACAAGGCAACTAAAATGCTGTTTGGGTTCTGGGGTTGGTTAGTTTGATTTTGGTTTTGGTTTTATTTTTAATCAAAGAGAACTTTCTTCAGAAGTCTCCCCAGCAGCCTGGGCAGTGCTCCACCTCCCAAGTTCCATCTAAACCTGAGGAGGAACTTCTTTAATTAAGGGTGCCAGAGCCCTGGAGCAGGCTGCCCAAGAGACACTGTAAAAAGTCTCCTTCTCCAGAGAGATCCCAACCCCACCTGGACATTGTGATCCTGGGAAACCTGCTCTTGGTGACCCTGGTTTAGTAGAGGGGTTGGACTGGATGATCTCCAGAGATGCCTTCCAGCCCCTACCACTCTGATTCATGGAGAACAAATTATTTCCACAGGCTGCCTCCTGAAATCGAAAGCCCAGCAACACAAACTATCCCCATCACCTTGGCATGCTTTTACCCAAGCTACTTACTCAGGAGGAGCATGCATGGAGTCTTCTTCAGCCAAGCCTTGAGGTATCCAACTGCTCACACTAGGCTGTAAAAAGAACACAGCCTGCAAACTGCTTCCACCTAACAGGAATGGGATGAGGAGTCTGGCAAAGGTCGAAGGATGCAACAGCAGGTCTGGAAGCCACCTTTAGAACAAGAATCTCTGTGTGCTTTCAAGTGGTCCTCTGATTTTGCAGGTCAGTTTACTATCAATATGCTTTATTCACCATTAGACAATGGAGTTCTCCTCCTCACTGTCACATTCAAAGAGCTGAGTGTGAAGCACTTCACAAGGCTTTTAAAAAATCTCTCTTTCCTATAATTTTCACCTGGAGGTAAACAGGAAAGCTTCAGAACCACCAAAAAAGCTGCCACTGCTGCACCTCTCTGTGCACCAGAAACAAAAATCCAGACATTTTCTCTTATTTTGACCATGGGGACGGAAACAATCTTGGAAATTGGCTTAGTTCACCCTCCCTGCCTGATGGAAAAGTGAGAACAAACAACACCCCACAGCTGCTGCAGCCGCTCCCATCACAGGCAGCTCCAGAGCCTTGCTGAACCATCTTGGCTGGGCTCACAGGTTGGGTTTGGCTACTGTGTTCCTCATCTGGGCTGCCCCTCATTCCCTGGAAACAGGATGTTAAGTCATAGCTCTCAGAGAGGTCTCCCAGGGATTCAGCATACCGTGGCCATCACCTAGTTTTAGCTCCTTCCTTTTTTAAATCACAAAGCTAATTCCCAACCAATCCTTCCTCATTGCCTGCTCAGAGCCTTTCCTAGGCACAGTTTGTTCCAACACCAGCGTTGGAGTTTTCCCCACATGCACTGCTCAGCAGGGCCTAGGGAAGCTCTGGAGGCTCTTTGTTCTGACACTTGGCTTTAGCTCCTGGGAATCCAAGAGCAGACAGATGAAACCTGGCAGTCAGGTGAGGAAAAAGGCAAGATGGCATCAGGGAGTGGGGAATCTCTCTGCCACTGCTTGGCACAGGGCTACCTTCCACACCAGCAATAATCCTCTGCCTCCAAAAAAGCAAGGCTATCCTTGAGGGGTAGCACAGCAAATCTCATCAGGAGATCCACTACCATGAAGCCATGGAAAGAATCTGAGCCCAGTCTGATTTACCAGGGCTGAACTGGTTTGCCTGGGCCAGTTTCTAAGGAGTCAAATGGAACTGGAGGCTCATTTTGTAGTTCAAGGAGCCAGGCCTGTGGAGTGCCAAGCAGCAGAGCTCTGGTGGGGTGTGCCCCTTCTCCATCGTGGGGGCAGGGGGGGTACAACAGGACGGCATCACCTTCCTCAGCAGCGTTCCCAGCCCTAGAGAGGTCACAGTGCTTGTCCCTGCCCTCGGGACATCGGCAGCAGCCTGCGGGGCCCAGCGCAGAGCCACACCCAGGGAACTCCTCCAGGCAGTAGCTGTCCCCTGCCTTCCCGAGAAGGACCCAGCCCCTGTGTCACGCAGACACCGGACACAACCTCTCAAAGAAGTCCACTCTCTTGTGCTCCAGAGCCTGCAGGAAGCCCTGGATCCTCTGCTCCCGCATGGCCGTGCACTTCTGCAGCAGCATCCGGCGCCGCCGAGAGTCTCCGTGGGACGAGAACCCCTCCTGCTGCAGCTTCTGTGTCACATAAGCCTGATCCCTTTCCATCTGCTGTCGCTTCCTTTCCTCCATGTAGGAGTCTCTGGCCTTCTGGAGTGAAAAGCAGGGGAGCATTAGCACTTTACCAGGCCTTTCAGCTCATCTCATCATGGACCTGCTGGGGTGGGTCCAGCAGAGAGCCCCAAAGATGATCAGAGGGCTGAAGAACCTCTGCTGTGAGGACAGGCTGGAAGAATTTGGGCTGCTCAGCCTGCAGAAGAGAAAGCTCTGGGGACACCTTAGAGCTGCATTTCAGTACCTGAAGGGGACTACAGACAGGCTGGGGAGGGACTGAAGGGCCTGTGGGGATAGGCCAAGGATAATGGTTTGGAACTAGAGCAGGGCAGAGTTAGGTTGGACATCAGGAGGAAGCTCTGCACAGTGAGGGTGGAGAGACACTGGAACAGGCTGCCCAGGAATGTGGTTGAGGCCCCAAGCCTGAAGACATTCAAGACCAGACTCAATGTGGTCCTGGGCAGCCTGATCTAGTTGGAGGTGTCCCTGCTGACTGCAGGGGAGCTGGACAAGATGACCTTGGAGGATCCCTTCCAAACCAGTGCAGCCTCAATCTCTGGTACAGAGGCAAAGCAGCATCAGCTATGAAATAAACAGCCCCTACTTGGCCATCAATCTGCAGGTTAACTGAAGGGTGGCTCTGCCTCCTCCACTTTGAGGCAGCTTGATTTGCTTTTAAAAAAAATACAGAGATACCCTTTTGGACCTTCTCTCCATGACCCAAGTCTGCTCACAGCATTAGCTCCTAGTTAAAACAGATACAGGTCATGACAGATACCTCAGATACAGGAAACAGGAGCAGTGCACAAGAAGACTTTTAAACCCCAGACAAGGTGCACACAAACCATCATCACCAGTGCTAGCACAGAATCTTTGATCCTATTCATGTGGCAGCTGAAAGGGTTTTAGGGGATTCAGAACAATGATTTCTGGAGCAATTCTTTGAGCTGATGATCAGGTACTGAGCTAATCAGCCTCAGCACAAAAGCTCCAGTGGGCTCAGCATTGCCAAAGGCCTGTGATCTAGCAAAGTGGAGCCTGAGAGGCAGTGAGATGGGCAGGAGAAAGGTGTAGGCAGAAGGGCAGCAGCTATCCTTGCCTTCCCTTCAAGTACTTGAAAGATTAGCAGATTATCATTCTTGGATTCCTTCTCACTGCGCAAATCCAGGCCTGCAGCCTCTAACAGCACAGACATCAAGCTTTTTAAGAGGAGAAAAACTGGTCCCTGTGACACCCTTTCAGGAGCAGTGGCCTTTCAAAGGAGCAGGAGAAATAATCCTTCTAACAGAGTCTGCCTCACTCTTCACCACACTTTCCCTGTGGCCAAGCCTGCAGTCTGTGCTCTGGCCCTGAAAGTACCTTTTGTTGTGCTGGGAACAAGAGCAGAACCATCCCTAGCCACAGGAAGCTCATGAACTGACAGCATTCCTTTGCTGCAGCTCAGCAGCAAACAAAGATCTGCTCAGCACAAGACTGAAGCAGTGAAATTCTGTACATTCATCAGCAAAGGCTTGGCATGGGCACTGCCACTGGGTGAGCCTGAAACCAGCAGCTGTGTTCTCTCCCTAGCTCCATCATGTACCTAAAGCAGGTTATAGCTGACCCTGGGTGAGCAATAATCAGCAAGCAGAACCCCTGGAGTGACCTCAGCTGTCCTTGCCTGAACCTCTGATGAAGCACTTTGAGCTCAGACTGGCTGAGTTTACCCTCAGGAGACCTTCCTTGGTCTGTCCTGCCAACTGAGGAGTAGGGACAGATACTTCCAGCTGGTGGAATGAGCAATCAGCTAACAGACAGTGCTGACTCCAGATATTTCAGGTGCTCCCCAGCGTGGAGGAGCCTGCCCACAGGCCAAGGTGTTGTACCGAGCCACATGGGTACAGAAGGAACAACACAACAGTGTGAGCTGCTCCTGAAACAAGATCTTAAACTAACCAGAAAATGAACAGTTCCTCTGTTCCTACTTCACAGCATCTCACCTGATCTCCAGCAGGCTGCTGAGCAGAGAACATGTGGTGCTGAGCTCTCCACCTCCTGTAGGTTGCCTTACCTGCAGAGCACTGTAGTTCATCTGGAACCGAAGGATAGCCTCACACAAGTTCCAAAAGGAATATTCTGGCCACAAGACTGACTGAAACACCAGGCATGAATGGGATGTCTGCAGGAAGCAAGAGCACCAACAAGTCACCAAAGTGCAAGCTCTGCCCATCAGACTATGCTGGTTTGCCCACAGAGGCTTTACCAAGGCTGTGTTTTAGGAGTGAAGGATGGACCAGATGATCTGTACTAGTGGGAGGTGTCCCTGCCTATGGCAGGGGGTTGGAAGTAGATGATCCTTGAGGTCCCTTCCAACCTTACCATTCTACGATTCTATGATCCTTGGGGTCACTTCCAACCTGGCATTCTGGGATTCAATGAAGTAAGTATCAGCCAGGGCTGTTTGAAATTGCACAAGGTGGAGACTTTCCACCAGTCAGCCTCCTGCAAAGGCACCAGGGGAATTCTGTCTGATGCTGTGTTGTTCTCCACTGAGGTGTTTCAACAACTTCAGCACCCACAGGCTTCTAACAACACTAAAATAGCAACACTGGGCTACCAAAGGCTGAGTTAAGGGAGTAACAGATGAAGTGAGGATGAGGAGATGACATTTAAGCCATTCATCAAATGACATCTCCTGCTATTCCTTGCTGCCCACTCCTGGCATTTCAAGTCCTTTAATGAGTTGTGGTGCACTGAAGCTGCCTTAGAGCTGTAAGATGCAAGTTCCCCACTGAAAGCCAATTTTTTTGCCAGCAGCTTCCTCTGACTTTTGGCTAAATGTGCTCCTGTGACCATCACTCCACAATCTTAACACTTAAAAGGATTCTGAATGACTCTCAAAATTCACAGGATCACAGAATGTCAGGAGTTGGAAGGTACCTCCAGAGATTGAGTCCAATCCACCTGCCAGAGCAGAGTCACCCAGGAACACATCCAGGTGGGGCTGAAAAGTCTCCAGAGAAGGAGACTCCACAGCCTGCTCCAGGGCTACAGTAAACCTCAGTGTGACAGAATCCTGGAATGGGTTGGCTTAGAAGGGACCCTAAAGCTCATCTAGGAGGAAAGAAAGAAAGACTTTACCTGCCAGAGCAAGAAGTCACTCAAGCGAACCTCTCCGGAGGTCCTGATGAGGAGGTCTGGGTCGGGGGAGTTGCTGGTGTACAGGCACTGATCCAGCAGCGCTTCTGACACATCACTGAGGGAGACACAGGCAGCTCCTTGAGACCCCTCCCCTCACCCAACAGAGGGGCCACAAGAAGAGGGGAATGACTCAGGGAGGGGTTTATAAACAGAGGGCTGCAGCTGGAGCCTGAGTGCTGGAGCTGCACCACTGACAGTCATCGCCTCGCTTCTGCTGGCCACTGCTGTCCAGGCCAGTTCCAATGCTTCCAGCCCCCAGAGCACCCCCTCCCTGCCCCAGACCATGCTCTATGAAACACACCACAGTGGTGGAAGCAGACTGTGAGGGATTCCATCTGGAGCAGAGAGCAAAGTGCTAACTACTGCATCTCCTGCTGGGTGGAGAAACAGTTCAGCAGTCATGATTCAGCTGTTGTTTGACCTCATAGCAAAGTCTGCCAGCCAAGCAGCCAATTGTTGTGGCACAGAAATCTGCCTTCACATTTAAACTGACTTGAGACACAGACCCAATTCCTCCTCTCTCTCAGCTGTGCTTCTGTTACCCTGGCAACCAAAAATAATAAAAAAAAAAAAACCAAAAACATTGCAGAGTAACTTTAAGTCACTTGTTCCAGCCACGCTGATTTAATGAGCTCTATTTAAAAGCCACTTGGCTGCTGAGTGTAGGAGGGACAAGAGGCAGCTCTCAGCACACACAGACAGGAGTTACCTGGGTTCCAGCAGGCCTTGTTCCACCCCCCAGGCCATCTCCCTGACAGCATTGCTGATCTCATGTCTCGAGGTGTAAGCAAAGCAGACATTGAGAAAGCATCTGGAAAGAGGTGAAAAAAAAAAAAAAATGTGGAATACCAACCTAGGGAAGGCCCAGGAGATGCCAGAGAGAACACTGACAAACCACAGGGGCAGAGTCATTTCTGCTGGAAAAGTCCTTGCAGATCACTTAGCCAAACCTTCCTCTGACTCTGCCCAGGCTGGGCTAAACCCTCAGCACCACAGCTCTGCCTCTGTGGAACTCCTCCAGGGATGGGGATTCAACCACCTCTCTGTGCCAGGCTTGGAGAACCATTTCAGTCAAGAAGGTTCCTCCAATGTCCAACCCAAACCTCCCTCAGTGCAATCTGAGGCCATTTCCTCTCAGTCTATCACTTGTTACTTGTTAGGAAGTTCTTTACAGTGAGGGTGGTGAGAGGCTGGCACAGGTTGAGGGTGGTGAGACACTGGCACAGGTTGCCCAGGGAGGTTGTGGAGTACAGAATCACCCAACGTGATCAAAGATCACGTTGGGTGATTCTGTACTCCACAACCTCCCTGCAGGTCTTCTGTGCTCCACAACCTCCCTGCAGGTGTTCAAGGCCAGGTTGGATGAGGCCTTGAGTGCCCTGTGCTAGTGGGAGGTGTCCCTGCCTATGGCAGAGTGTTGGAACTGGCTGATCTTTGAGGTCCCTTCCAACCTTCCCATTCTATGGTTCCACTAGGAAGCAGAGTCCAACCCCCACCTGGCTCCAGCCTCCTCTCTCAGGGAGCTGTAGAGAGCAACAAAATCTCCCCTCAGTCTCCTTTCTCCAGGCTAAACCACCCCAGGTCCCTCAGCTGCTCCTCACTAGACCCTTCACCAACTTCACTGCCCTTCTCTGGATCTGCTCCAGCCCCTCAATGTCCTTCTTGGAATGAGAGCCCCAAAACTGACCCCAGCACTGAAAGTGTGGCTGAGTACAGGGCAATGTATGAGCTTGCAGCACAAAGAAGAGAGAAAACAAAAAGGTGAAGAACATCTGCCTGAAGACTGAGACCTGGCAGAAGATGTGAGGCATCAGCTCCTTCAAACTGTGAGTTCCTTACTTGTTGTAGTTCCTAGTGGCCAGCACAGCTTGGGCAATCAGCTCCTGGATATCCAAGGGCAGCAGTGGCAGGTCCCCAAGGACACGGATGCAGACCCCATGCTTCTTCAGGTTCTCCCTACACCCAGTGACAAGTCAGGATCACACAAAACAGATCCCCCCCCACAAAACAGATCCCCCCACACTCTGCTGTGCTCCCTTTGCCTTAGCAAAGCTCTCTGGAGGCCTCAGAGTAAGATGCTGAGCTAAACCCTGATCTGCTAAGGGAACTGCAGCAGAACTCAAGGCAAGGCTCTGGTACTTCAGGACATCCATCGAGCACTCTAGTGCCCAGGCAGTGATTTTTAATGGTGCTGTGCTCCTCCCAAAGCTGTTCTGTGCTTGGACAAGGTTATGGCAGAGTGACACCAATTGGGTGTGCACAGGGACTGCGCTCAGGAGCTGCACATCCCCTCCCAGCCAGCAGAGTCCCTCAACTCAAGCCTCTCTAGAGAGCAATTTCCTTCATTTAACCCTTTTCACAACTTCTGTTACATCCCTGTAACACCTTTGAATCGTGTTCTGCTTTCTTTCCACCCCATGGGACAGCCCTCAGAGGATCCTTACTGCTCCTCCAGCAGGCGGCTGAACTTCTGTCTTGCCAGATCCATCAGCCCATCCACCTCCTCCTTGGAGCGTTTGAAGTTCTCGATGCTGAAGGCATAGACAGTGACCTCCCGGATGCCCAGGTTCAAACACCACCGTAGTGTCTGTGAGAAAACAAACCAGAATGCAAAACAGAACTCAGAGAAGCAGACTCAGAGTCAGCCAGACAAAAAAAAACCCCAAAAAACAGAAAGGAGCTCCAATAGGGAACCCCCAGCTCCGAGCGCAAGCCTGACTCCGGTGAAGGAAACCAACACAACACAGCAGTGAGGTAGCAAAAAGTCATCTGGTGGCCATGGCTCAAGCTTTCAACACAAAACACAAAGCCACAAACCCCTTGCTCACCTGTGCCAGCTTATCAAAGCCCTGTGAGTGCCCTTGCTGCCTCTCCACGTGGCACTTCTGGGCGTAGCGGCGGTTGCCATCCATGATGAAGGCAATGTGGTTGGGCATTGGGCCTGCCTGGGGAAGGAGGAGAGACACAGGAGACCTGAGACAACAGCCCAGGAGAGGAGAAAGAACAGACCACAAAATGAGCAGCCAGCATCTTGCACCACAGAGAGTTTAGTCCCACTGTTCCTGGTAGAGTATCTGTTTGTAGGGGTGTAGAAGTCAGCCCCAGCTTCAAGTCCGGGGCTGGAAAAAGCAAAATGCTGAATACCTCTTTGTTAGTCCTGGTTTAGACTCTCTCTAAAAAGCAAAAAAAATAAAAGCCTGAAATGAAAAGCAACTTTACCCTCCCTGTTTCTATCATGACAGAGAACTGCAGCACTCAGGAGACAACAGCATGGCCACAGGGAGGGCAAAGAGAGCTCCACGCTGCTGGAACTGTGAAATGGTTTTGACTCCAGAATTCAAGAGCACTTTCCCAGCCACAACTGATAAGAAAACAAAGAAAGGAAAGAGCCTTCCCCACCTTTAAGAGGAGGATTCCTTTCCACTGACCTCATTAGGTCTGCACAGATGCTGCAGGAAGGGCAGCAGCATCCTGAGTGAGGCAGAATTTCCCTGCAACTGCTGCATTGGTACTCAGCAGAACCTCAGCTGTGTTCCTTAGCCTCACAATCCAACCACCTCACTTCTCTGCCTCCTCCCCACATCCTGCTTTCATCAGCAAGGGCACAAACCTGGGAGGCTGGCAGTGTAAGCTCATTACTGGCAAGTGCTGCCCACAGCCTCGCTCATCTGCAAAGCTCAGCTGAAGTAATTTTCCATCCTTGGCTGCTGCCTGAAGATGTGCATCCAGTGCCAGCATTAACAAGGACCCCTGCCAGCCACACGACCCTTCTAGAGCACAGCAGCTGCTCTGAACCCTGAGGGATCTGCCAGTTGTGCACCCAGGCAGCCAAATTCCTTCCTTACCTTAATGATGTTGGCACAAAACCTCTCTATGATGGTCAGCTCACCCTCTCTGATCCACGACATCCTTCACCAAGAGCTCCTTTTCTTGTGCAACATGAAGACGAAAACAAAGTGGTTAGAAGTACAAAAGGTTCTGCCCAAACCCAAAGCTACACCACAAACCATCACCTTAGGGAAAACAACCTTTGAGTAGCTGCTCTGGAACCCTTTTTATCATCTGTGCAAGGACTTTGATATGCAGACAACAGGGAAGCTGAGAAATGAGCTCTGGAATTTTCCAGCTGTGTGTCAGCAAAAGTGGGTTCCGCCCCAGTTGGCAGCAAGGAAAAAAACTCTGCTGTTTTCTAGCCAGCCTGGCTGGTGTGGGAGCACAAACCCACACAGGGAGCTCCCACCAGGTGAGTCCCAGGGTGGCAGCAGCAGGAACTGTTTCTCAACGTTCTTGTGTGGGACTTCTTGGAAATCTTTCAAATGAAGCAACCAACTGCCCTGCACATGTGTCACTACTGAGCTTCCTTTTTCCTCCACAAGAACGCAAGCCTCTGGAACAACATAAATAGTGGGGTTTTACCATGCTATCTGCACATCAGATGCCAAGATCTGCTTTGTGCTACCAAGAGTTGCTGAAACTCCACCTTAATCTCCAGCTCTCTCAGCTTGGAAGCCTGAGACATGGGCAAAGCAACAATGAAGGGAGAGCTGTGGAGGCAACAGCCCAGCTCCAATCACCCAGAGGCTGTTTAGGCATCAAACCAGACTCAAATTCCACTCACCGATGGCATTAATTTTCCAGCCTGTCCACTCAAGAAAGGCTGGCAAGCCACAAACGTAGTCACAAAGCATTAAGGCAAGGAACTTCTGAACCTCGGGTTCTGTTCTTAAAGCTCTCAACGCCCCTCTCGAATACCTCAGACTGAAAACGCATCCTCTTCCAAAGCCACCTTTGGCCGCTAACAGCAACCAAGCTCTCCCACGCAAATTCATGCTGCCATGTTATGCAGCAGGCTGCCCCACGCAGCGCCTCGTCTAGCAGCCAGGAACCGAGAACCACAAAAGCCACGACTTGCTCCTGCCCAGCGGGGTGGACGCAGCCAGGAGAATTTAGTCCCCTTCCGCTGCTCCCTCCCGGAGGGCATTCTCCCCACCGACAGCCTGGCCAACACTCACCGATGAGACCCCCAGAGGTGGAAGAAAGGTGGCAGGAAAGACACTCGGACCACCCTCGCTGGGTGAGGAAACCTCTTAACGGACTCTCAACAGACACGGGGGCAGGCGGCAAGCGCACAGCGGAGACTAGCCGTCGTCCTTCTAGCCCGTCCGCCCGATCTCTCCGCTCACGGCGGGGCTGAGGCGTGCCTCAGACCACCCGTGGCTCCGCGAGGAGAAAGGAAGCAGCCTGGTGGAAGACCCCGGAGGCAGTACATCCACCCAAGCCGAGCGGCTGTCCCACTGCCCACCGCCGCTCGTTACCTCTCCCGGCGGCACCGCCTCAACCTCCCCCGGAGGGTGACGTACGCTTCCGCTGACGTCATCAGCCTGCGCCGCGGGGCGGGGCCGTGCGCTTGCGCAGGACGCTGAGAGAGGAGGGGAGGGACTGAGGGGGTGTGGTCGGAGCTAGGGGGTGTGGTCGGAGCTAGGGG
>VWZE01012282.1:97977-116595 GCA_013396675.1 Eubucco bourcierii | reverse complement strand
GATTTGGGGTGGGGGGGTGTTAACACCCCCCCCATACTTAGGAGCGAGGCCACCTGTCAAGGGAAGATGTGACCCCCTCCGAGTGGGGGTCCCGAGTGCTGGGGGGGAGCTTCCACAGCGTTTCTCTGCGCTTCTCACCCACCCCAGCGTCAGTGAAGCCACAGGAGAATCGCGGTCCGGGACACGGCGTGGGGACAGGAACCGTGACCGGGCCGAGCTGAAGCACCAGGGGTCGTGGCGGGGGGGGGATCGGCTTTCCGGGACATCGGGGGGGGTCTTCAGCCCCATCTCATGTCCCGTGAGCGCGGCGTGCGTCCCTGAGACCTTGTACCCCCGGGACCACGCAACTCTGGGACCTGCAAGCCTGGGACCACTTTTCCGTCGACCCTGCCAGGGGCCATCGCCCCCCGGGCCGGGCGGGGACAAAGGGGCGAGTGACCATCCCGGCTCCATTTCCGGCGGGTGGACAATGACCTGCTGCCGCCCCGGCCCGCGGGAGCACAGCGCCGCCCGCCGCCCCTCCCGGGCTCTGTGGGTGACCCCCGCCTCCCAAACGGGGGTGAACCGGCAGTGGGGGGGTGTGTGTGTGTGACCCCACCTTCCGCAGGGAGAGTTGGGGTGGGGGGAATCTGACTGCGGCCGCCCCACGCGGGACTCGCCCCGCACGGTGCCATTCTGCGAAGCTAGGGTTGAGAGGGGGTACTGTGGGATGCCTGAGTATGGGGGGGGGGGGCGGTGACCCCCGGTGGGGAGTCCCCGGTTCAGGCCGTTACTGCCGGGGAAGCCCCGCGTGGGGAAACCCCGCGTGAGGCCCGAGGCCGTCGCTGCTGTCCAGGGTGCTGAACGGCACCGCCGCTCTCCAGGGTCCTGAGAGCCTCCTGCCCTTCCTCGTCGTCCTGCGCTTCTCCCTTCTTCTTCTCTTCATGTTCCTTCCCCTCTCTGTTTTCCTTCTCCTTTCCATCTCCCTTCCTTCTGTCCTTCCTCCTGCTCCTTTCTTTGCCCTCCCTCCTCCTGCCCTTCCTCTCCTTCTGACTTTCCCATCCTACTCCTCATCTTCTTGCCCCTCTTCCTGCTGCTCTTCCTCCTCCTCCCCCTCCTCTTCCTCCTGCCCGGCACACACCCTGCTCATTGCCCATTCCATGTTGCCCCTTCCCTGCAGAGCTGAGCAGCTCCATCAGATTCCAACCCACGATTCTGGGCACAGGACAGAGGAAGAGGAGGAAGGGCAGGATGAAGAGGGTATCCCGAAGGGAAGGTGGGCAACTGAACTGCCACCGAGCCTGTCCCCCAGACTAGGAGGTCTCTGTCACCTGCCACGGGGAACAGGAAACGCCCGTGACCCTCTCATGACGCTCACACGGTGCCACCGCATCTTTACGCCGGTTTTAAGTGGGATAGAAAGGGGGAAGGAAACTCCCCCAGTCTCTTATTCAGTCCTGAGTCGAGTCCCCAAAGCCAACCAGCAGCCCCTCGACAATAGGAGAACAAAGTCCTTCCCGAGCACAGGGTAGGATTCCCATTCCCACCCGTGACGAGGCTCCGGTGGGGGCAATCCACCGCGGGACCATCCCGGTGGCTGCAGGACCGGGGTGCATCTGGCGCCCTCTCCTGGCCAGTCGCAGCAAGCGCCGCCGGCTGCGTTTGTCTCCTCTTGTTTGCTGGATAATCGGGGCAAGAGGAAAGAAGGAGGCGGGAGGAGGGGAAGAAAAAGAGGACTTGGGGGAGCCCTTTCCACGCAGCTCCGTTCCACTCTCCTCATCCCTTCTTCCAGCCTTTCTCCCTTCCCACTTGGCCTTGAGGTTTTGGGAGGGCAGAGCTGGCTGCCTGTGTGTTGCACTCCTGCCCTTCTGCAAAAATAGTGCAAATTTCTGGGGTTCAAACGACCTCAGCCCGTTTGTGGGGGACCAGGGGCACCTGAACAAGCGTCCAGGTTTGCAGAGCAGAAATGGCTTTGTCTACTCTGTCCCCACAGGGGCCACCACAATGCCATCACCCACACAGCCTGGGTATGGTATCCCAGGGCAGACAGGACGCCTTGTCATGGAATGGGAAGTGAGCAGAGGTTTTGGGGTACAGGAGAATGAAGTGGTGAGGAATTAGCCCTTTGCTTCCTCCAAAACGAATCCATCACTGTGTCCCAACTCCCCCTGCCCATACCCTTCCTGGTGGCCAGCAGGGACTGGTAGCCCCCAGAGACACCTTCCTGGAACTATTTAAACTCAGCAGCAAGTTCCTCAGCACCCCCCAGGTTCTGCCCATCCTCAGTGACTTTCCATCCAAGTGACACAGCCACATCCCTGAGCACAGCACTTCCAGGCACTGTCCCTTCACCTCCCAACACGATCTGCTTCAGCTCTGGTGGCACAGCAGTGGTGTCCCCACCTCACATTTCTGTGTGGTGTATTTGGTTTTGGGGGCCTGTTGAATGGCAAAGGGAAGGAGATTCCTTCCTGTTCTTTCAGAGGTTGTGGCTGTGCCCTGCACAGCTCCAAGGGAGCAGCCAGCAGTGCAACCACTCTCACCAATAATGGCTTCATTAGATTGAAAGAAGTGGACACTGACCCCTCTGAAATGGACTTTCTGACCCCTGCTGACCTCTGGCCCCAGCTCTGACAGCCTGTAAATCTTCCCCCTCACAGCACAGCCCAGGCCAGGGCAGGCAGTGCTGTGCTGTGCAGCCCAGGGCTGCCTGGCACTGCAGACCCCTCGGAGTGGCATGGTGCTGCCTGGCTCCAGTCAAGTCCTGAGCCTAGCAGGATGAGGCCAAAGCACATGGGGCAGTGCTTTGGTAGAGATGGGGACTGGTGTCTTTATGGTGCTGCAGACCCCATCAGGGGCTGGTCCTGGGGAGCTGAAGGGCCCTGGAGAATGGTGTTATTTGGGCTGTGACTCCAGTGCCATCTCCCAGCACAGTCACCACTGCCTCCTGCCAACTGGGAAGGCACAGACCAGCTCAAAAACAGCCTCTGAGCCCCTGCCAGGGAAAAGTGAGCCCTTGCCCTGCCCATCCCACAGGCACAACCCTCCCAGCTGCACGCTGACATGCACAAACCTCACCCAAGCCCCTGCTGAGCTCACTTTCCATCTCCTTCCCGCGGGCATAGACCCTTCCCTGTAGACCCCACTGCCTCCTTCTCTACCCTGCTGTTGGAGAAACTGAGGCACGAGGGGGGATCCATGACCAGTGGATGCCTGTGTGACAGAAACCCATCCTAGGCTCTCCACCAGCTCAGTGCCCCATGCACCCCTAGAGGCCGGTGCTCGCCCCCTCCCCGGCACAGCCCCAGCAGCAAGAACAGCTCCCTCCACGTCCCAGAGCCACCCTCCTCCCTCCTGCCTGTCCTTGCATGCTCGCTGCTGACCTTTGGCTATGAAGCAATCAATAATGGAGGCCACGGTGCCGTCCTCCCCCTCGCTGGCCCCCTGCACCCCCTGCTTGCCCCGTGCCTCTAATGAGCCCAGTCGGGACTGAGGGATGCTCCAGCACCTCCCAGCACTGGGAGCATGGGACTGGGGAGTGCATCGATGCAGTAGAGACACAGGTGTGCTCCCGAGGATGCCCTAAGCAGGCTCCTCATTCCCAACACCCCAAAAATGCTCCTCTGGGGGGCTGCTTTCCAGCTCTGGGATGCCAGTGGGTGCCCCACACCCCTGGGATGCCTGTGGAAGAGATGGAGTGTGGCCATCCTGCCCCTCAGAAATTGGACTCCCCAGGACATTGGCACTGGGGGAGGGAAGGATGAGCAGCACATGTGGGGTGACTGCCAGGGTGCTGCCTGGTGCCAGCTCCCCCACAGCTTCAGTGCCTTTTGGGTAAAGCAGGAGAGGATAAAGGTAGGTAGAGCTGGTCCTAGCCTGGAGCCAGGATCGTGCCCAAACTTGGCAGCTCCTCTTGACATCCTCAGCTCCCTTTGATAAAAGCCCCTGGGCAGCAGCTGATCGATCATCTGCAGAGCAGGGATTGATCAGGATCTCAGCCCCACACATATCCCTGCTCTCTGATAAAGGGAAATCGATAGCTGAAAGAAATATTCCTCTGAGGCAGCAGCTCAGGAGTCTCCTCTCACCCCCTAAGCCCCCACACTCAAACCTCCCTCCCCCTGACAGCAAACCCAGGCAGGGGGAGAGAAATTTGCTCTGTGGGGAGCTGGGCTGCATAAGAGGGAACAGGAGATGTGGGGTCAGGGCAGGAGAAGAGGCAAAGCCTCTCCTCCCACAGCTTAATCTTACCTCCCAAATCCTCAGCCTGCCCTGCAGCCTCCTCCTCTCCCTGACAGTCTGCCAAAGAGCACTTTTCTCCTTTTTGAGGTGCCAGAGACCCGTTCCAGCCAAAGCCCCAGGCAGGATGACCCTGGAGAAGCCACCACCCACCACACTCATCACCACTAACCACTAGCAGATGTGGCAAACACCACCCCACCCTCAGCCCCCTCCCCAGTGCTGAGACCTGGAAACTCGTTGCAGGTGTGGCCAGAGCAGCGACCTCCAGGTGCACCTATTGCCTGGAGGGAGAGTGACAGCAGACACAAGCCGCCAGACCCCCGGGACACCCCCAGGTTCTGTGAGGCTCCTTCCAGTTCCATGTCAGCCTCCCGCGGGTGCTGCAGCTCAGCCTGTCCCTGCCCCGTTCCTCATCCCTCCCTCTGCACACAGTGACTCAAAGCCCCTCCAGTTCCCCCAGTGCCTGGGGAGCTGCTTTGCCTCAGGGAGGACCCTCCCCAGCGCTGCCTAAATCCTCCCCAGCCAGCACCGGTGGTGCTGGGGGATGCAGCGAGGAGCTCCTGCTTCCTGCGGAGCTGTGGCTGGCTGGGCTGGTTTGGCATCTACACACAGCTGTACACAGCTGTACACAGCTGCACGCACTGACAGCTGTACACACTAACACACAGCTGTGCAGAGCTGTACACTTACACACAGATGCACACACTTGCACACACTGCACACACTTACACACAGCTGCACACACTTAGACACACACACACTTGACATAGACCTGCACACACTTAACACACAGCTGCACACACTTAACACACACACTTACACACTTACATACTTACATAGACCTACACACACCTGCACACACTTAGACACACACTTACACACTTTCATAGACCTGCACACACTTACACACACCTGCGCACACTTAGACACACACACACTTAACATAGACCTGCACACACTTAACACACAGCTGCACACACTTACACACACCTGCACACACTTACACACACACTTACACACACCTGCACACACTTACACACACCTGCACACACTTAGACACACACACACTTTCATAGACCTGCACACACTTGCACACAGTTGTACACACTTACACAGCTGCACACACTTGCACGCAGACCTGCACATACTTACACACACCTCCATACACTTACACACACCTCCATACACTTAGACACAGATGTACACACTTACACAGACCTGCACACACTTACACACACCTGCATACACTTAAACACAGCTGTACACACTTACATAGACCTGCACACACTTACACACAGCTGCATACACTTACACACAGCTGTACACACTTACATAGACCTGTACACACTTACACACAGCTGCATACACTTAAACACAGCTGTACACACTTACATAGACCTGTACACAATTACACACAGCTGTACACACTTACATAGACCTGTACACAATTACACACAGCTGTACACACTTACACAGACCTGTACACACTTACACACAGCTGCACACAGCTGCACACAGCTGCACACAGTTACACACACCTGCACACAGCTGTACACACACACCTGCACACAGTTACACACACCTGCACACAGTTGTATACACTTGCACACAGTTGTATACACTTAAACACAGCTGCACACACACAGACCTGCACACACTTACACACACCTGCACACAGCTGTACACACACACAGCTGCACACACTTACACAGACCTGTACACACTTACACACAGCTGTACACACTTACACAGACCTGTACACACTTACACACAGCTGTACACACTTACACAGACCTGTACACACTTACACACAGCTGTACACACTTACATAGACCTGTACACAATTACACACAGCTGTACACACTTACACAGACCTGTACACACTTACACACAGCTGCACACAGCTGCACACAGCTGCACACAGTTACACACACCTGCACACAGCTGCACACACACAGACCTGCACACACTTACACACACCTGCACACAGCTGTACACACACACAGCTGCACACAGTTACACACAGCTGCACACAGCTGTACACACTTACACACAGCTGCACACACACAGCTGCACACACTTACACACACCTGCACACAGCTGTACACACACAGAGCTGCACACACTTACACACACCTGCACACACACAGAGCTGCACACACTTACACACACCTGCACATACATGCTCCCACACATACTAACACATTGCAGCCAGCCCCAGCACTTCCAGGACCCCACATCACTGTCCCATCATGCTGGAGGGATGCAGGGGCCAGATCCTGCTCCGGTGCTGGTGCGATGAGGATGGGCAGCTGGGGCTCAGCTGGGGCTCAGAGCTGGGTGACCCTGGGCACCCCAACCGGAGCTGAACGGTGGCTGCTTGTACCAGGCTGGTGGCTCTTGGGCCGGGCCAGCAGCCGGGAGTGGTGGCCCTGGGGCAAGGCTGGCACAGCAGCGGGGCACCCGCGGGTGCTGGGGAGGAGTGGGAGGGCAGGGCGAGGCTACAGGGCGGGTGCTGGCTCTGTTGTTGCTGCTGGGAAAGGGCTCCGTGCCCCGGGGTCAGGCGTCCTGCGGTGGCCCAGGGCTACCGTGACCCTTGTTCATCCCCAGGCCTGCGCAGAGTCCCTGCGGAGCCTCCTCCAGCTTCACAGGACCCGAGAAACCTCCTGGCGCTGGGAGCCTCTCAGGAAGGTGCTGCAGTGCTGGGGGCTCCATGTGGGACCCCCACGTAGTTTATTAATCCGGCTTGAATCATAGCTCTGGGGACACCCCAGTTCCTCACCAGCCTGTTGGGATCCCACCAGCTCCATGGCCCTGCCAAGCCTGTCCAGCGTGGTGATGGCAAAGCTGGTGACTGAGATCCCCTCCGAGGCTACCCGAGGTCACCACCACCCTCACCCAGATGGGCGATGGGGAGGGGGCGGCCGGGCAAGGATCTGCGGGGGGTCCAAAGCCACCCAAGCCGTTGGGGCTCCCTCCCGGCACTGCTGAGTCGGAGGAAATGGAGGCGCTGGGCGCTGGGGAACCAGCCCGACCGGCTCCCCGGCTGTCAGCACCTGAGGAATGCCAAACCTCCCTACTTACATAGTGGGTGCTCAGGGCTGGGTGCTCAGGGCTGGGTGCTCGGCGAGGGCTGGGTGCTCGGAGGGTGACTCTGCCGGTCCGCCCAGCTGGGCTGTGCAGGGAGCAGCACTTCTAGAACCCACTCGGCACGGCACGGCACGGCACGGTACGGCACGGTACGGCACTCTGCCCGCTGCCTGCCCCCCCCACGGTGGGACCTTCGGCCAGCAGGTACGGGGTGGGTGCAGGGTGGAGGGGCCTCCAGGCACTGGGTGCCGCCTGGGCCAGCCCAGCTGGCACAGGTGCTGGTAGGGAGGGAGGTTTCGTGGTGCTGGGAGGCGGAGGACACTGGGGCTCCGGTCCTGGCTGCCATCCGTGGGGGCTGCCCGGTGCTGGGATGTGTCCCTGTTCCCCCAGCATCAGTGCTGGCCAGGGAGGGGGGCTAGGGCTGGGAGGTGGGGGCTCAGTCCAGCTCTGTCTCGCTCACCTTCACTCCCCTAATTTGGGGAGCTGCCGGAGCTGTAACCTCACTCCTTGCCACCAAAGTTCATCGCCAGAGCCGCTGCAGTGAGCTGCGGCTCCTCCAGCTCTGGCAGCCTCATCACCCGGGCTGGGGCAGCAGGAGGGTCTCCATCGCCCCTGTCCCCCTTCCTTCCTGCAGGGCACATGGGCGCTGTGACACGGGGGGAGGCAGGGGCAGCAAGGGCAGATGGCAGTCCCCTGCCCTCGCCATGAACCCCAGCTGGCACCGCAGCCACCCAAGCCTAACCCGTGACGTTCCTGGAGGTGGCAGGTCCGCTCCCAGCCGGCGGCGATGGGGCTCGGCCCGACGTGGCCAGAGGCTCAGCATAATCCATGGTCACCAGCTCAAAGAGAGCCGCGGCCGCTGCCCTCGGTCCCTTTGTCCCTGCTGAATATTAAGTGACACTTTGTGCCACTCACTTGGGTGCTGGCAGATCTGGGCTGGATGCTGGCAGAGCCTTCGGGATGCTGGGAAGCTGCAAATGACCCCAGCAGGTTAGCTTGGCTTGGCCAGGGGAAAATAATGAGGTGTGCTGGGTGCCCCAGTGTGGCAATGGCAATACCACATGTCCTGGTGGGCAGCGGTGGCTGGCAGGAGCAGCTGGGGGGCTGGGAGGTCTTGTCCTTGTGCCCTCCTGCCCTCATGTCTTTGACTCACTGTTGCAGCAGGAAATAATGTTAGCAAAAAAAAAATGAGGTGCTAGGGCAGAGCGGGGCCCCTGGGTGACCTCCTCTCCTAAGGCCAGTGGGGCACTGGGCAGCCCAGGGTGGCACTGGGTGCCAGACCCAGCTGCAGGGATGGGAAGGGCAGACCTGGAGATCTTTGTAAATTCAGCTCCAGGCAAGAGGCAGCCAAGATGCTGAGTCAGCAGCTTGCACCTTTCCTCCAGCACCCCAGCGCTGCACGGAGCCAGCGTCTCTGTCCTGGTGCCACCCCGGGGCCACGGGCATGGCGGGGCTGGGCACCACCAGCAAGCACTTGAGAAACCAGGGCTGAAGTAAGTCTGGGGTGCAGCCAGGAGCCAGGCAGCTCCATCTCCAGTGGGATGGCAACATCACAGGGCAGAGAGGGTCACGTCCCTGTGCAAACCACACTGCCCTGGCACTGCCAACCTACCCCCAGCATGGAGGGGCCTGTGTGCCACTGCAGACCCCTCAGCTCCCTGCAACCTGACCCTGCTCTTGGTCATTCTGCCTAACACTCATCCTGCCCCAGCACATCTCAGCACTGCCAAGTGAACCCATCCCTCTTCCCCTGTGACCCCGAGGTTCCAGCTGTGCTTTTGCCCATGCAGATGTGTGGCCCCACCCAGGCTGGTCGCAGCCTCGAGCAGTGCTGCCTGCCCCAGACGAGGTCTCATCACCTCCTGGAAAATGACACAAACTCTTCCTATCTCTACTGGAAAGACCTGCTGGGCTGGGGAGAGCAAGACATGGAGGGTGCCTGGCAGGCTGGCGGAAGGGGCAGGCAGCTGCCTGCCCCCAGAACTTCTCTGCCAGCCCCTGGCCTCCCCCACCCCACTTAGGGACTGGTAGAGCCCAACTGTAAGGCCCTCTCCCAAGGTGTCCCCTGGAGAAACCAGCCTGGAGGGTTGTGGAGGGAGAGGTCCCCATCCCTGCCTGGGATACCCCAAGCTCAGCCTGCCCTCAGGCTGAGCCCAAAGCCCTGTCCCTGTTGCTGTCCCTGTAGCCAAGAGGTGACAGCAAACATCTCCTAATTGGGACATGCTGAGATGCTGGGATGCATTCTGCTCCCTCCCCAGCACCTGCTGTGTCAGCTGCTTCCTGAACCCCAACCCAGCAATAAAACCTTTCTGGGGCAGGGACACTGCCACAGCACAGGGACACCTCCACCAGCAACCACCCCCTGAGCCCAGACAGCCCGAGTGTGCCTGTCCCCTGTCCTCACCCTGGCGACCACAGTGATGCCCACTCTGCATCACTGAACACAGGGGCACAGGGTGTTGGGTGCCAGCTTGGTGCCAGTGCTGGCTGATCAGTGCAGTCTTCTGCTGCTGCTGGTGGGGCTGCAGGCCTGGATGGAGCCATCCCACCTTTGGGAAGCAGCAGGGAAAAGTCAAGGGAAGATGTTGCTGAGGTCTCCATCTCCTCCTGTGAACCCCATGGCTGCCCCAGCCCCAGTGCTGGCCCTGGCCGGCCCCTGCTGCCCTGGGAAGCAGCTTCCCTCCTGCTTTGTGGGTTTGTTTGTTTGCTGCCTCTGCTGACTCGGCGCAGCCCTGCTGCCCGCCTGACTCATCCCACAGCTTGGGGCACGGCAGGGCTCGGGGCATGGCTGGATCCTGCACACTCACCACTGCTGTGCCAGCCTGCCGAGCTCTGCCGAAGCCCACCTTGCCAGTGTGGTGAAGCCCCCCTCATCTCTGCCGGATGTAGAAGTGCTGGCACAGGCAGGCTGAGGGGCCCATGATGTCCCCACACATACCAGGATGGATGGCNTTTGGGGCAGTTAGGGTCTGGCTCAGGGCCCAGGGGTGATCCCTGTAGGGTGGTTTCTGCTCATCTCCCCCACGATCTCCTTCTCTCCCTGCAGTTCCACCAGCCCCAGCACAGCAGCACAGGGTGCCACGGCAGCCCCCGCCTGTGCCCCCCCTGCATGGATCCCTCGTTCCGACAGGCCAAGCCCGGGGGCTTTGTGTCCAGCGCGGAGCTGAGCATGAAGCAGGCGGCAGGCGCAGCCCCCGGCCCCGAGGGCAGGTCTCGCTTCCAGAAGGTCTCGCTGGTATCGCGGCGCCTGGAGGACTCGGGGAGCACTCGGGGCCGGGAGGGGAGCCCCTCCCGCGTCTCCCTCCTGCTGCAGGCCTGGGAGAGGGAGATCGTGGAGAAGACGGCGTCCGGTCCCAGCACCCCGCCACACCGGGAGCGCTGCTCATCCTCCATCAGCCTCCTGCGGGACTTCACCGCGCACGGTCCCATCTTCTCCCAGGTGTACTCCCCGGCGCAGAAGCCTCGGCGGCAGGATGAGAGGGGGAAGGTGGGGACCGGTGGTGGCAGCGATGGTGGTGATGGCAACCCCACACCGGCGGGCACCTCCCAGGAGATGCCCTTGCACAGGGAGAGCTACGTGCATGGCACTCTCCTCCCCACCCGACCCGCTGGCCGTCCTGCGGCGGGTCCTGGTGCCCCATGCACGGTCAAGCCTGGCTGTGCCCCTGCCCTGCCCAGAGCCAGGCACGTCACTGTGCTGCGGACGGGCAGGGATGCAGCTGGGACACAGTCGGGAGTGGTGGAGGAAAGGAAAGCCCAAAATGGAAAGCATGATGCTTCTGGTGCCACGGAGACCCCACCACAGCAGGAGAGCCACAGGCAGGATGGTAGCGAGAGCTCACCGGGCACCACAGAGGCCACTGGGCTCGTGGCTGAGGGATGCCCTGGGGACAAACACTCACCGCAAGCCGAAGCTGAGCCTGTGAGAGCAACTCCGAGCGGTGATGACAGGCCTGGGGACCCACAAACCAGCAGAACCAGCTCCCCACAGTGTCCCTCCGAGGATGCCAGCAGCCAGGCTGGTCCAGCTGGTGCGGGAGAGAGCAGCGTGGCAGATGGAGACAGCTCCATTTCCACCACGCTGCTGAGGACAGAGAGCCCCCCAGGATCCTGCAGCATCCCTGAAAACCCCTCCCTGGATGGAAATGATGGTTCAGAGCCTTCATCCAAAGCATCAGCGCCGCCGAAGGATGAGGCTGAGTTGGAGGGGAGTGAATCAATGCAGGACCCCCAGAGCATAGCCCAAGAGCTTGAGAACAGCCCGGAGCCCCCCTGTGAACCCCCAGCTCCTGGCGCCCTGGCTGAGAGCGCCCCAGATGCAGCCGAGGAGGATCCCGAGCTGCTGGTGGACATGGAGATCTTCGTGGACACCCTGCGGAACATGGAGCCCTCGGAGATGCGGAAAGCGACCAAGACCCCGCGCCAGCCCCGGCCCTCGTCGCTGGGTCGCTGCACTGCTCTGCCCCCCATCCAGGAGGACCGAGTCGCCCCCCGCGCGTCTATTTCCCTCCCTGACGCTCTACGTGAGCTGCTGGAGCGGGACCCGGTGGGGCAGCAGGAGGAGAGCCCCGAGGAGGAGATCGAGAACCCCTACCTGAGCCCCGAGGAACGGGCGCTGGCGGCGACCTGCCACAGGGTGCCTGGGGACAGCGTGGCCAGAGGTGGCCGGGCAGAGGGGGGCTCGCTCCTGGGGACACTGAGGCAGGTAGAGGTGGAGGAAAATGCCAAAGCAGTGGCCAGGGGCTTGGCAGACTGCAGCGTGCCCTTCCGAGGGAGCGTCCTCAAGGGCATGGCGCTGCTCTCGCACTTCCTGGAGCACCGGGCGGGGGATGAGGGGAAGCCACACTCCCGGCTGGACAGCAGTGTGCTCTACAGCCGCTTCGTCTGCCCCACCGCTGCCCCGCTCCAGCTGCCCGCCCGGGACGGGGTGGGCATAGGCTTGCCCATCGCTGGGGATGAAAATGGGCTCGGTCCTGGTGACCAACCTGGCCCCGGGATGGTCGCACTGGAAGTTCCAAGTCCTGGTTGCATCACTCCTGTCCCCGAGGGGTCAGACCGTACCATGGCCCCGTGTCCTGTTGATGTCCTGGTGAGTGGATCTCGCAGCGTGGGCAGGGGCAACTGGTTCTGCCCTCCTGGGCGTGTGGGCAGCTGGTGGGGGCTGAGTCCTAGAGCATGTTCCTAGCACATGGCTTTGGCTTCCCATCAGAGAGGCCATGAAAACCCCTGGTATGATGGGAGGGGGTTGGGATGGGTGACAGGAGGGTACTAAAGTGGGTGATGGAGGGTATTGGTGTGGGTGATGGAAGGGTACTAGGATGGGTGATGGGAGGGTATTGGGATGAGTTACAGGAGGATCCTAGGTCAAGTGACGGGAGAGTACCATTCTGGGTGACAGGAGGCTACCAGGGCAGGTGAAGGGAGGGAGCCACGATGGAAGATGGGAGGGTCCTGGGGCGGGCGACAGGAGTGTGCCAGGGCAGGTAGGGAGGCTGATCCCCAGCAGGGCAGGAATGCTCGAGGCGTGGCTGCTCAGGGCAGTGGGAGGGACTGGCAGACACCAGACTTGAGTCTGTGGCTGCAGCTCCTTTGGGCTGTGGAGAGATGGCTGCTGCAGCTGATGTCCCTCCGTGCTCCTCACACGCCTGTCCCCTCGGGTGTTCACAGCAGGAGGACAAGGAGGGCTGCCAGAAGATCAACACGAGACCTGGCAAGGTACAGAGGGCATGGCGAGGGCAGGCTGGGCTGGCTGGGGCATGGTGTGGGGTGGGATGGCATAGCAGCACCTCTCCTCTGTGTCACCCCCTCCCAGATCATCCTCTTCTCCGAGGCTGGCTTTGCTGGCCAGAAGCGGGAGATCTGGGGCAACGTCCCCGATGCCACATCCTGGGAGCTGTCGCACACCATCTCCATCCGAGTCATCCGAGGAGGGTAGGGGACGGCGGTGGGGCGAGGACGTGGAGGGAGGCTTCACCTGGGGCTCATGAACTCCCCACGCTGGGCTTGGTGGCCAAGTCCCAGCCTGGGGTTGGGGAGTGACCGTCCTGCCACTGCTAATTACTGCAGCTGCGATCTGGCATCGCGGTGGCAGGAGGTCCCCACCCATGCTCTGCCCCGCGGCTCCCGACGGCTGCAGGGCTGTGGGTAAAAGCAGGACTTCTCCCCTCCCCAACTCTGCTGCCACCCCACCCCACCCCGTGCCAACCCCCAGGTGGGTGATGTACGAGAAGCCACGGTTCCACGGGCGCAAGTGCGTGCTGGCCGAGGGGGACGTGGAGATCGACAACCCCTGGGCAGCCTACGGGCAGAGCGGGCAGCCCGCGGGCAGCAGGCCCTTCCGCATCGGCTCCTTCAAGAGGGTGGTGCAGGTGAGCGCAGGGACGCTTCACCCCCCACATCCTGAGCAGCCCTCAGCACACCCAGGCCTGCCACTCTGCCCCCCAGGATTACCGCACCCCCGAGATCAGCCTCTTCACGGCAGAGAATGGCGACGGCGCCAGGCTCCGCTTCACCGACTCGGCCGAGGACACTCGCAGCCAGGGCCAGGCACTCACTGCTGCCTCCATCATCGTCCACTCGGGCTTGTGAGTGGGGCCGTGGGGCTGAGTGGGTGCCAGGTGGGCTCCAGGAGCAGGGTACGGAGTCACCGTCCCTGGAGGGGTCCAAGCAAGGTGTCGCTGTGGAGCTTTAGGAGTTGGTTCAGTGGCTGTGGTGGTGCTGGGCTGGTGGTTGGACTGGAAGGCTTCTGGAAGGTTGGTCCCAGGAGGCTTCTCCAACCCAAAGCCCTCCATGACTCTGTGACCCTGTGATGCCTTCCCCCTCTTGCCCAGGTGGTTGGTTTACTCCAAGCCTTTCTTCGATGACGATCCCTACGTTCTGGAGCCGGGCGGGTACCCCAGTTTAAAGACTTGGGGAGCCAAGGACCCTTCCATCTGCTCCATGCACCCCATCAGGCTGGTGAGTGCTGGTGTGAGGGTGCTGAGGTCATAGCCACCCCAACAGGCAAGAGCATCTCCCAGCAGTTCCCAGCAGTGAGAGCTCAGTGTGGAACTGTGCCAAGCACGGCTCTTGGCATTGCTCTTGAGGGGGATCAGGGGTGAAGGAAAGCAAGAAAAATGAAACCCAAAAGAAGGTGTTCTGGAGGGAAAATGACCCAAAAGCCAGCCCAGGTTTTAAAGGGTGAAATTGGATGTCCCTGTGCTGTCCCCTCCTTCCACCACAGCCTCATTGGTGCCCCTTCTCCTTCCAGGGCTGTCCTGTTGTGGAGAGACCTGGAGAGCCAGAGGTGAGTGCCAGAGCAGTGCCAGGGAAGCTGTGGGGCTGGGCTGGCCACAGGACCTTGCTCAGCCCTCCCTGTCCCCAGGTGCTGATCTACGAGGCTGCAGGATTCCAGGGCCGCAGCTTCACCATCAGCAGAGACCTCTATGACCTGAAGGGTCTCTCTGAGGCAGCCCTGGCCACTGTGGGCTCCCTGCACGTCCTGGGTGGCTGGTGAGCGGCATGGGGTGGGCTGGAGAAGGCTGGGAAGGTGATGGTCAGCCCTGGGAGCTGCCCATGCCTGTGGGATGACTAAGGGTGGCACTGGAGTGGCACAGGTAGTGTCCTGGTGTTCTGGCATGTGGAATTCATCCAGAGACCTCACTGCCCATGCCTGCCTGTGCCACAGCTGGGTCGGCTATGAGAAGGAAGGCTTCCGTGGGCACCAGTACCTGCTGGAGGAAGGGCAGTACCAGGACTGGAGGCAGTGGGGTGGCTACAGCAAGGAGCTGATGTCCTTACGGCTGATACGGACGGTGAGGGCAGGGGTGGTGGCATTGCTCTGGCAGGGAGAGGCAGCCCCTGCTGGGTCTCACCTCCCAGAAGGAGCCTTCCCTGCCTGAAACCCTCCAAACTCATCACATGCAGAGGTCTAGGTGCTCCCAGACTCCCTGGGGTCCCTGAGGCCAGGCAGGCCCCTAGATGGGTGTGTGGTGAGCACTTGGTCTGCAGACCCTTCCCCCCAACAGACCAAGGGGCTCGGGCTGGGGGCTCCTTCTCCCCACAGGACTTCAGTGACCCAGCGCTGGTCCTCTTCGAGGCCATGGACTTTGAGGAGGGGGCGAGCGTGGAGCTGAGCGAGGCACTGCCCGACACGCAGCTGGCAGGATACGGCACCATCACCCAGTCCATCCACGTGCTGAGTGGCGTGTGAGTGTGGGCACGGGGGGCAGGGGGCACGGAGGAGGGAGGAGTTGAGCCAGCGCCCACCTTTCCCTGGCAGGTGGGTAGCCTACGAGGGCACCAACTTCTCTGGCGAGCAGTACGTGCTGGAGAAGGGAGTGTACCGCAGCTGCGAGGACTGGGGAGCCGCCGACTGCCGCATCGCCTCGGCACAGCCCATCCTGCAGGTGCGACCACGCAGCGCCCCCCTCACCGTGCCCGGCCCCTGCTGCCACCACGGGCTGGTGGGGGCCAGCCCCGAGCAAGACACCAACCAGCCCTACTCTGTCTGCTTTCAGGTCGGGGAACATAACCTCCACTTCGTCTCCAAGGTCAGAGGTGGCAGCTGCAGAGGGGGATGTGCCCCCCTGGGTACACCCAGAGGTAGGGTGGTGGCAATGCTGTGCCACCCTCATGCAGCTCCTCTGCTCCTCCTCTCCAGATCTTGCTCTTCTCAGAGCCTGATTTCTTGGGGGACCACATTGCCTTCGAGGAGGACCAGGATGTCCTGCCTGACACCTTCACCCCACGCTCCTGCAGAGTCCGTGGGGGCAGGTAGGGTGCCCTGGGCCCTCACCAGCTCCAGCTGGGGACAGGGACAGGAATATCGCCTTGGCTGGCAGCCCCACAAGCATTACCCATGGGGGGTTCCCAGGAGGGTGGGCAGTATGGAGGGGTGCTGGTGGGGCACGGGAGGGATGGATGCCCACCACATGGTGCCTCTCCCTGCCAGCTGGATCCTGTTTGACGGGCAGGCCTTCGCGGGGGAGCAGCATGTGCTGTCTGAGGGTGAGTACCCCACGCTCAGCGCCATGGGCTGCCTCTCCTCCACTGCCATCCTCTCCCTGAAGAAGGTCCCATTGNTTTCCTCTCCAGTTGGCACTCACAACAGAGTCTCTCCAGCCTTGGGGCCTTTCTGCACCCATGGGTGCTTGCTCCTTCCACTTTCCCCTTTCACCCCTGCTCTCTTTCCCCATCCCCCAGTTCTTCTCTGAGCCTTCCATCTTCCTGCACGGGCTGGAGTGCTTTGAGGGGAAGGAGATTGAGCTGAACACGGAGGTGCGGAGCCTGCAGGCGGAAGGGTTCAACAACCATGTGCTGTCCGTGCGCGTCAAAGGAGGGATGTGAGTGAGCCCCAGCCCTGCTCGCCCGTGCCCCGAGGTGGGTGCCACCTGCTCACTGAGGGGTGACCGAGCTCTGCCCACCCCACCCCGCAGCTGGGTGCTGTGTGAGCACGGTGACTTCCGCGGGCGGCAGTGGCTGCTGGACTGCACCGAGATCACCAACTGGCTGACCTACAGCGGGCTGCAGCACGTGGGCTCCCTCTACCCCATCCGCCAGGTGGGTGCTGCCCGTGGTATGGGACAAGGTGCTGGCACCCAGCGGGCTGGACCCCAACACCCTGGAGCAGAAGGCTCTCGCAGAGCTAGAAAGCTGCCAGTGGTATGGTCAGGAGGAGGATGCGGTGCCAGCTCTGGGTCAGACAGCAGGGCATGACCTGGAGAGCAGCAGTACCCTGATGCCAGCTCTGACCCAGGAAAGGTGACACCAGCCCAGTACCACCCTCCCCAAATCCCTGTCCCCAGCCCTGGGAGTGGCTGGCTTGGTGGTGAAACACTGCCCATGGGCTGGCACCTTGTGAAACACAGTGGCATCCTAGTGGGCAGAGCCATGCCCATGTCCGTGCCAGGTGTGAGAGACAGACCAGAGCCACAGCCATCTCCCTGGGGGGAGGCAGGGACATCCTAGGGGAAGAAAAGAATGCTCTGGGCAGGCACTCCAAGGGCCTAGTGTTCTCCCTTCCCACAGGCACAAGCTGGGCAAGGTCCTTTCCTTGTCAGTTGAGATGTGTGGGGCTGCAGGTGGCGGCAGCAGGCACTTTGGTGCCACCAGAGGGGGTTTTGTGTTGGCAGAGACGGATCTACTTCCGCATCAGGAGCAGAGAGATGCAGCTCTACCTCTTGGTGCCCGACGACGTGGAGGACATGAAAGCAGGGCGGGTGGTGGTCTCCAGCCTGAGCGAGCAGAGCAGCTCCATCTGGTACTACGAGGATGGGCTGATCAAAAACCAGGTTAGGGCTCACCTGTGATAGTGCCTCAGAGGGAACCTGGGGAGTCTTTAGCAGGACTCCTGCTGGGTACTCCCCAACCCAGACCCAACTTTAGGGTTTATAACAACCTGTCCCAGCCTTGTCCCCAAAGATCAGTTGCTTCTCTCCTCCCCAAGTCTTCCCGGAGACTCAAAGGCATCCCTGGATCCCCTGAGGATTTTTTGCCGCCCTCATCATCCCCATCTCTCACTCAGAGCTTTTCCTGCTCAGCCCAAGTCCTGGCTGAGGACCTGCTGCAGTTACAGAGAAACGCCTCTGAGCTCTGAGCCCTTGTGCTGGGCAGAGGTGATGACACGGAGCAGGCTGACCTGGGCCCCCACTGCTCCTTGCAGGTGGCCCCCACCATGAGCCTGCAGGTGATTGGGCCAGCTGGGAAGGGGGCAAAGGCAGTGCTGTGGTCTGAGACGCGGATGCCACGGCAGAGCTGGAGCGTGGATGCTCAGGGGCACATCCGCAGCCAGATGTTTGAGGACATGATTCTGGATGTAAAGGGTGAGGCCTCAGCTCCAGCACAGGAGCTGTTTTCCCAGGGTCTCCCCACAACAGGCTGTTTGCCTGTGAGGGGGAGGCACTCAGCATCATCAGGGATGCCCTCCTGAAACCCTCCCTTGGCAGGCGGACGATCCTACGACCGGGACCACGCCGTGGTTTGGGACACAGCTGAGGAGAGACCCACACAGATCTGGGACATCGAAGTGCTCTGAAGGGCTGGTGTGAAGCTGTCGTGCCCAGAAGTGCCACAGGGCAGGATGGGGGCACTCTGCCAGCATCTCTGCAATGAGGTGGGAGGCTTGCATCCCAAGCACCTCTCAGCCCTGGCTGCCGTGTGGGCGATGCTCACCCTCCTCTCCATCACAAGAGGAAGCATCTCACCTCCCTCCTGTGGTGAGCCACACGCAGGGCTCCCCAAGGACCCCATGGACACAACCACCGTGGGACCCTTGGAAGAGTGGCTGAGCTCCCCCCCTCAACCCCCCCCCCACCCGCCCCCCCGCCT